>PVJO010016059.1:0-43219 GCA_004026905.1 Hystrix cristata | reverse complement strand
ACCTCATTTGCTCTCAATAAACTTCTATCTCTTTTCTAATCAGAATAATGTATAGGATTTGCCTCTTAGTAACAAACCCAATGGACTTACTTTGTCATATGCATCTCCCCCACCTTTGCTTTGCACCACTAACCCCCTTCTTCCTCCCTTGTCGTCTTTCATTAAACAGAGAAAAAAATAATTTTCTGAAGGTGATGGAAAGACAGTTGCAGCAAGTGGAAATCCTGCTTGCTTTTTCTTTAGGTTCTTATAGTTCAGCTATTGCCAGCACCATCCTGCTGGCCTTAGGACAATTTCCTCTTCTCCCTCAGCCCTTAACTACAAACAACTCCATCCCAAGCATGGGTATGCTCAAAACAGCCCCGAAATTTTATTTACAGATGGCCTAAATGGATATTCTGTGGGCAGACATCTTTTTCGAGAAGTAAAAAATCCTCCCTTTAAATTCTCATATCATGGCTGGAATTTTCAAACAGTACTAAGTATTAGAAAACAAAAGGACTCCTAAGTGAAATAAATCGGACACACATGTTTAAATACGCATAGTTTCTCTGGTGTGAGAAACCAAAGTGTAAATAAAGACTAAAATGTATTATATTGGGAAAGGGAAGAAAGTGTCCAAATGGGAAAGGGAACAAGGGAGGGGGAAAGGAACAGAGGGACAAGAGAAATAAGAAATGGAAGGAAATAATGGAAACAAAGCTTTTGTAAATAGGGAGGGAGGAGGGGGTGAGGGGAGGGGAATGGGAAAAAAAGAAGCAACAAGGTATATCATGTACAGGTACAAATCCCCAATGATGAATGTTATCAATATGTATATCGAAAATGTACCATTGAAATAAAATTAAAAAAGAAAAAGAAATGAGCTCAAAAAAAAAAAAAGAAAACAAAAGGAAGTAAAAAACAAAGATTAAAAACAGTTGGTTTTCTGGCGGTGTAGTACTCCATTGTATAGAACCACATCTTCTTTAGCCACTCATTAGTTGTTGGGCATTTAGGTTGTTTCCAAGACTTAGCTATTACAAATTGTGCTGCTATGAGCATGGTTGTGCATATATCACTGTGATATGGTGATTTTAATTCTTCTGGGAAGATACCAAGCAGAGGAATAGCCGGGTCAAATGGAACCTCTAGTTGTAGTTTTCTGAGGAATCTCCACACTGACTTCCACAGTGGTTGGACCAGTCTACATTCCCACGATAAACTAGAGTCATTTGTATGTAAATGGATGTTCCTTGAGAACATACTCATAAGTGAAATAAATCAGACACTTATCAGTACACATCGAATTGTTTCTCTGATATGAGAAACCATAAGTGTAAATAAGGACAAAGGGGTAGAATAGATATTATGTTAAAAAAAAAAAGAGAGATAGTATTCAAAAGAGAGGAGAACTAGATAGGGAAAAGGGGGATAAAGAAGAAGGTTAAAAGAAAAGTAAGATGAAAGGGAAAAAAATGGAAAAGTGTAAATTCACTTGTTGCAAATAGGGAGGGGTGGATAAATGGAAGGGAGGGGAGGGGAAGAGGAGGGGAAGAGGGGGAAAAACCAAGATGTATCATGTACAAGTACAAAATAACCATGTTGATTGTGATCATTATGTATACAATGTACCAATACATGTTCTTGGTAAAAAAAAAAAAAAAACAGTTGGTTTTCATAACTGAGGTTTCTAATTCTGTCCCAAGTTTGTCCTTTCATCCTTTAATCCTTTCTGCTACTCCACCCCTGCCATGCGTACATGTGTGTGTGTTACAGAGGGTTGGGGGGAGCATTGTGTGTGAGTTTGGGAACAAGAGGCTTATAGGCTTGAGCCTCTCTCAGGTCATTCTTTTCCTTCATTTGGAGGAGAGAACCAGCACCTGCTTCCTAGATATATCACAGCCACATTACCGTTTAGCAGTCCCCTGACCCGTCAGGCTCCAGGTCTCAGCCAATTACAACCCCAACTAACTGATGCCAAGAGTGGCTTAGCCTGTTGGTGAGCTCCTACCCCTTTCACACAGGGAGGGCCTTCCTTTTGTAAGCTTGGACAAGATAATGGGCATAGCATCCACATATGGACAATACCCACACATCGCAGTTGATGTCTTTCCCTGATCTCTCAGCAGCTGGCAAAGGATGAGACAGGGGAGTCTGACCATGGAGTCTAATCAGAGGAGAGGTTGGCAAGGGTGAGGCCAGAAGGTCACAGCTTCCCTATGGGAGAGTGAGTTTGAAGGGAACCTAGACTTGTGGCTCCACAGACAGACGGGCCACCCAGGAGTGCAGGAGTCCTGCAGGTGCACATCCCCATTAGAGGGCAGGTGCTTGGATCCTGAGCAAGCCCGGGCCTTGCTTGGTGAGGGGGGCAGCTTCCGAAGGATCAGCAAGTCTAGCCCTAGAGGGAGGGCACAGGACTCAGTAGAGCTGACTTTAAACTTTTAGAGGCAGAGATTGTTTGAGGCAGCGGGAGAAGGAGTACTGGGGGAACAACTGTACCAGTCTCTGTTGTTTTTGCTCTTAGCTCTCTGACTTTATCTCACCCTGGTTCTAGTCTTTTCTCTTTCTTCTTATCTCTTCCTTAGGCCTGGATGTATGAGAATCTCTTGGGTGTCTGTTAAAGTTGCAGTTTCCTAAGATCCATCCCCAGTGATTCTGATTCCTTAGATCTGGGTTGAAATTTCAGCAGCCACAGAATTTGATTCTGAAACAGGAGTGTGTGGATAAAACTCGACAAGGGTCACCTTAGAGTACTACACAAAATCTACAACTGTTTGCCTTTATCTGGAGGGGTATAAAATAATCTTCTCTGAAGATTGTCTGCACATATCGTTGATAACTATCGGCTAAACATTTGGCATTGACTTTCTGACTGCATTATGGGCCTTGACCAGGAGGTAAAACTGATGTAAAGAAAAGCTGTGATTTTAACCCACCAGCTGCACCTGCACTGCACGTTTCTTGACTCTAAGTTGCAGGGATTGTCACTTAGGAATTAAAAGCCACTTCTATAAATTGAGAGTGGCTATGGCTGCTCCTGACTATGGGTTGAAACAAACAACCAGAAATGTTAACGTTTCTCTGTCTTGTTGTTGCTGCAGTGTGATGCTCTTCCTCCCCAAAACTAAAAGCCTTTGTGATGTTTTTATCTAACAAGGATATGAATTGCAGATGTTTCCAGGGTATTACGATAACATCTCCACAGGCCCTCAGGGTTTAACCATGTCTTCTTTCAAGTTGGTGGCTGAGGAAATAAGGCTGCTGGGCTTTAATTCTGTGTTATTATTATTATTTTTAAAGGCCACACTGTCATTACATTTAGACGTAATTTGTCATTGGTTGGAGAAGGCTGATACTAAGTATCTGTACAGTGGGAGTCCTGATGTCTGGGATCCTGCTTCTGACTCTGGACCAACTGTGTGACTCTGGGCAAGGCAGTGAACTGCGTAGTCTTTGGTTTTCCTGTTTAAATGGTGGATGGTACTTGTCTGACCTTCAAAGTCATGGGGAAGTTCCCAGGAGAAACTGGTCGGGAAAATTCTCTGATCCAAATCCAAACAGTACTATTATTTCAGACTTGGTTTTAATAAAAAGCTATGGTGGGAAAAATGCATCATAGTCTCTATGTTTGACATTCAGAAAATCAGTGTAAAAAATGCACCTTTTTTTTTTTTTTGCAATACTAGGACTTGAACCCTGTGGTCCCTCTACTGAGCTGTATTACCAGCCATCTGTATTTTTTTTAAATTTTAGAGTAGGATCTTACTAAGTTGCCTGGGCTGGCCTTGAACTTGTGATCCTCTTGCTTCAGCCCTCAAGCGGCTGGGATTATAAAGTGTGCACCACTGTGCCTGGCAAATAAACACCACTATTATAAAGTGTTTTTTTTTTTTTAAACCAGCGGCATGTGGAATCCCTTCTCTTCTTCAAAGCAATGATTTATTTTTTGTATTTCTTGTGTCTCAAAATCATGTGATACTCGGGAATCTATCCTCTGTTCATTGTGTACATGAACCATTTGTCTATACTGCGGACATAGGAAGTAGCAAGTAAAATCTAAAGAACATTGCAGAATCATAGCTCTACAGAGAGCAATGGTTTCAATGGTGACAGGAATTAGGGACTTGCTGGGAGCGCCAGCACTATCACTGGTCATCTGAGGTGTCCAGTAGTATGATGGGGCATTGAAAGCAGGAAGCACAGCACATGTATCAACTGGGTGACAGGTGGTTTCACATGTACCCTGTTTAGACAGTTTAGGAAGTCTGCAGTTAAGTTTATACCACACATAACTCAGTAAACAGAACGTCACAATATCTGTCTCATCATTAGAAATACTTGTCTTAAGAATAGGTGGTCTAGTGTGTTTTTCAGTATCTGCACTGCAGAATTTCACTGATATTAGGATCACCAGGAAGGAATACTTAAAATACTCTACTGGATTAGGAATTGGTGGAAACAAAGCTTTTGGCACTGAATCATCTACTGACACACCAAACAAATTGCTGTTTCTCTGTTCTGGAAGGAAGATTCACATTGGCAGTTCACCCAATCTTGAGGATTTTTAGCACACTGAATGAAATGACCCAGAAGAGTTTAAAATATAGGGCAAATACAAGGAATTATGCTCATATTTCTAAGAGTTCTTTCTTGTTAAACTTTGTTAGATAAAATGTGTTTCATAAAGAGCACACAAGTCCTTTTTATGTAAATTTTAAGCACACAAGCTCACTAATTTAAAAATTTTGTTAAAAATTTTAATTTATTTACTAAAAAGTATTATTAATTTTTAAACTATTAAACAGATTTTCTTTGCTGTGGTTTATGTGCCTCATCCAGAAGGTGCTGTTGCAGCAGGCTATGTGCTAAGCCTGCCTTCATCCAGGCCCTAAGCAGATCTAACAATATCACTGGGACAGGACCCAGCTCCATGTACACCTCTCTTCAGTCAGAGTGTGTCTGGGAATTTAAAAGTATTTACATTTGTGAGTATATGGATCTTAAAAGACCAAAATACAAACAGTGTCTGAGTTACAAAGTTACAATTTAGGATTTTTCAACTTTGTGATGGTGTAAAAGTGATACGCATTTAGTAAAAACCATATTTCAAAGTCTGAATTTTGATCTTTTCCAAGTTGGCAGTATGTGGTAAGATACTCCCTTTAGGGGGCTGGACAGTGATGCTGAGCCGTAGCTCCTTGTTATTAATGGAAACACAAGGGTAAACAGCCAGTCCTTTATGGTAATCTATGTTGCTAAGTTAGGATAGTCAGTAGGTTAGATGTATTAAATGCATTTTCAGCTTATGATATTTGGAATCTATGATAGGTTATCAGGACATAATCCTATTGAATATGGAGGAGTACCTGTATATGAGTTATGATAGGAGTGTGTGTGTGTATAATAGCATCTTTTGAATACAAGGAGCAAGGATACAATAAGGAAGAAGGATAAGGATACAGAAAGACTTTAGCTGGAAGAGAAAACACCTGGGATCCAGGGACCAGGATCCCTCTGGTATTGTTGCAGGATTTTTTCTGTAAGGTGTCTTTGCCTTCCTACATGTGGCTGCTGTGTCTTACCATGGTGACTAGTTCGTCTGCTCCTTGCTTATCGCCTCTCCTCTGTCATAATTATGTGGCTTGCACATGGACTCAGCTTGCCTTGCCCACACCTCTGCATTAAGGCAGTTTTTTCAGCCTTGGTTCCTACTAATCCCATGTTTCTTGATTCAAATTTCAGGAAAAAAAATCATTTTTATAGGCTGCTGACCAGCCTGCTCATCAGCTGTGTTTGGATTGGGGGTTCAAAATGCTCCATATAGATGAAGCACTGAGTCACAACTACATAAAGTTACTGTAGTACCTAGTGTACATCTTACTGTTTTGAATTTGGATATTAGGTTCTTGTTAGGATATCATTATTTCTTTGGCTTCCTATTCCCCTCCCCCTTTGCCCTCTTCTTGTTCCCTTGGACCCTTTGCCTATTGGCTTAGATCAGACCATTTGCCTTTCTGTGTCCATTGTTGTTTTTTTGGTTTTTTTTTTTTTGTGGTGCCAGGGATTGAACTCAGGGTCTTGTGCTTGCTAGGCACTCTAATCACTGAGCTAAATCCCCAGCCCTGTGTCCATTGTTTACCATTTTCTTTTGTTTGTATTTTGTCTCTCTCAAATGAGGAGTACCATACGATATTCAAGCTTGTGAGTCTGGTTTATTTCACTCATTGCTTTTTGTCCTAAGCAAAAGACACAATGTAGTATGATCTGTAAGCTTGTGTAATGGTCTGTAAGTCTGTGTAATTTTGGACAAATTTTAATAAAAATCTATTAAAAAATGAGAAGGGGGCAGAACAAGGAAAAAAATATGCTCCATAAAGTATGGCAGAGACTAGGTGGGGAGGGCACTCATGGGACAGATCATGGCTCCTTAATTTGCTCCTTGGGCAGGGATGTAAGCTGGGCAGTGTCACTAAGATGCCCAGGAACTAGAACTCACAGTGTTAATGTAGTGAAATGTGGACAATGGATACCTTGTCCCAGTGGCTATTGGGTCCCAGTGGCTATTGGGACTGCCTGTCAACAGGACGAAAGAATAAAGGGGATTGGATTCCTCCCACTCATTCTGTAGGCATGGGACTTGTTCAGTGATGAAATATCGCAAACTGAATTAAGTCAGCCAAATGGGTAACTGAGGGGGCCTAGCTCATAGATTAACCAGAAAGTACTAGTGACAGTAGACAGGGGAGCCCATGCCGGGGCAGATGTCTCTTTGTAAAGAAAGCCCTGACTTGTAACACAGTGTTTCTGCCTGTTTCCCATGTGAGTAAAGGCAGTGACTTCTCAGATTTGAGGATCTCAGGAATTCCTGTGAGCTTCTCTCAGACCTTTCTTTTCCTTCATTTGGAGGAGAGAACTAACACTTGTTTCCAAAGTACATCATAGCCACAGTACCACTTAGCAGCATAATCTTAGTGTTGAAAATATGTGGGCATAATATGGTATTTTCTAATTATTTCAATATAATTTACAGGCTTCTCTAGTATTTTGGGTCTTGGAGGAAAAGGAAGAGAGGGTAGGCTGGAGAGGGCATTCTCCCCGGCATCATTCCAAGAAACAGAATGTCTGGAAGAATGCAAAAGTTAATGTAGAAGGAGGAGCTACCTGCTTACCTTTCTAAGGGCATGGCCTGGATTTGACATTGAAAATATGCACAGGACTAGAGGACATTAACCAGAGGCAGTAGCAAGAGAGAATTTGCATGCCTGTTTACCTCAAGCAGATGGGTCCCACATGAACCTTTTACCACTGGAATCTCATTTATGTGTAGGAAGAGAGAGGTTTCTTCGTCCTCTTATGGGGCTTTGAGGGCAGGTGCTGTGTTGAGCAATCCTGGCTCCAGTTGCTTGTTTGCAGCCACGGTGCTCAGCCGGTCCTCTTCTCCCATCTCAGTGTGCCGTAAACCTGCCCTCATTCTTGCTCAGAAGTGGCCAGGTTAATACCTTGGTTTCCATATCTGCCTTGCCAGAAGCAGCTCTCAATGCTGCACGGCCATTCCAGGTCTTCCTGGCAGTGTGTGTTTGGAGGATTACCCGTCTGGAAGTCCTTCAGTGGGCTAAAGCCCTAGAAGATCCTCCTCCCATGAGCATTACAGCAGTCAGGAGACAGGGAAGAGTGATTAACATTTTACCTGTCACCAGAGGCATTTACCACCTAGATGTGAAGCAGTTTTAAACACACCAAGCCATATGGTGGTGCTGCAGTTCCTTTACTGAACCTGTGTGCCCAAGGTTCTCAGTGGGGTAGGGGGTGGGGTGGCCACAAGCAGTAAGACAGTTGTGTCAGTGATTGCTCCTGCAAGCCACTAGATGGGGATGGTGGAGTCCATCTGTCATTTTGAAGACATTGCATTTTTCTCTGCGAGCCCCAGAAGTGCAGTGGAAAAGCCTTCTCACGTTCTCTCTCCAGCTAGACCTTCGTGAAGGGGCAGAGAGGAGGGGCTGTTTGGCCAGTATTTTCCTTAGCAATTACAAGGATGTGCTTAGATTTCATTAAATATGGGCTGAGGCTGGTTTAGGTTTGCTCTGTGATTTTAAATTATGGTGTGAGAAGAGTTTGGTGGTAGAGCAAAGAAAACAAGAGATCTAGACTGTGAGGCGAGCGAGAGTGCTTCAGCCTGAGGACTGTGTGAACAGTAGCCTACAATTAGCAATACTCCGGGCTTTGTCTGCGCCCTCCTCCATGTTCCTGCTCCGGGTGGCCTTGGTTCTCTCTTTGCAGATGGTGCAGGTCCACATATCTTTGCCAGTGTCTAACAGCTGCACTGGTTCTGGGACCAGATTAAGTATAAAGTGTCTTGCACCTGGGTGACTTAGCCAACATGTATAGCTGCTTATTTTTTCACCATTGCTTTTGAAGAACTTGTGTGGTTGCCTCATGTTGGCTACTTGACCGAGTCACCCAACTCCTGTGCCTAAGATCCTGTTTTCCTCATGGCCCTCCCTGCACCAGAGCACAAGTCCCCACTCCTCCACTAGTCTCTAAGCCTCTTGTGGTCTACCCATTCCCAGGCCTCCCCAGTCCCTTCTTTCTTTTTCCTAAAAGGCACTGTCTTCACACCACTCCCACATATGTTCATTCCTTTTTGTATGGAGACCCCTCCATCTGCATCAGCTCACATGGTAAAATCTAATCTAGTCACGGAGTCGGCCTCAATCTCAACTGTTGGTGAGGCTCCTTTCCCATCATTTTCATTTTCCTATCATGCTTCTCCTTGTCCTGAGTTTTCTAGGAGCCAGATACACGAGGAGAAAGTTATTGTGCTTTTCAAATTCCAAAAGCTTTGGATATTAAGAAAAATATATAAATGGGTCGTAGCAAGACTGTTTTGTTTTTTGGGTGTTTCTTAAATTTTAAATCATAAAACACAGAAGAGGAGAGAATGTATGATGATTACTGAGAAATTTCTGGAGGCAAAAATTCTTCCTGGGCTGTTGGTAAAGGGTTTGGGGGAGAGAATTAGGAGAGCAAAAGAGTTGAGAGCAACTAATGGTTCTGCTTGAACCCTGGGTTTGGAGAGTAGAAGGGAGATGCTTCCGGATAGATTTGGGATCTGTGGCCAGAGGGGTGCGCACTCCATCCTGGAGGGGAGCCATGGGAGGAGGAGTCTCTGCAGTGTGAACTGCACCACACCGTGGCTTCTGAAACACGGTAGCTTCAGAATTTTGGCTCTTGGAAGGGGAAGATCTAAAAGTCTCTTTGGGAGTTGGCAGTTCAAAACCCCATATGTCAGACAGGGATTCATCTTGGGACAGGCCAGGGCCGCAAAACAAATGCATTCTGAAGTTCGAGAAGGAATCAGGGAGAAGTGCACAGGTCTGGGAGGGTCAGTCGAGTCAGGAGAGCAGAGGTGGAGAGTGAGATGGAAGGAAGACTGCTTGACTTTCCTGGGCCACCTGTAGGCTTTGCTTGCACTGAGAGAGCAGTGAAAAGGGAACCTGGGCCACTTGGTTATGTTACTGTGACATGAGTTCAGTGTGGCGATAGAGGGTTACATATGACACTTGGGCTGGAAGAGGACAGGGAGGCAGCAGGAAGAACTGGGGTAAGGGCTTTGAGAGGCAGAGAGGGGACAACAGACGAGAGGACTCTGGAGCTGTGACACTGTGGTGCTCACATGGGGATTGCAGGGGGCAAGTGAGGCAGGCCTTGTGGCCCTGGACTGAGTTTGGAGTCTTGTTTTCACTACAACTGGAAGCTATGTGGAGGATTTGAACAAAGAAGAGACACAGTCGCATTAACCATGTAGTATTACTGTGGGGTGCAGCAGAGCCCACAATGGAGCGGAAGGAGAATGGAGCCAGGAGCTGAGCTCCTCCCACCCACATGGGAGAGCCTGATACGTTCAATTTCTTTTCCCTCGTGATTCTTTTGCCCTGAGTCTTTTCTGTCTTGGATTTGGCATAGGACTGAAATACCCTAAGGCCGCTCAGGAGCTCAGGTTGATTCCACATGTTTATTACAGATCCGTGTGGCCTCATCCCTGAGCAAGGCACAGTGCACAAATACCTGATTCCTGTCCCCAGGGGGCTTGAAAGCTTCTAAAAGGACATTTCTTATTTATCAAATATGTAGCCATCCTCTACCATCTAGGTGCTGGACATGGGGGAGGACTGAGATGTGTGGTTTGTCCTAGAGGTGGTGGTATTCTGGAGAGACAGAAGTTTGAGGAAAAGTTTCCACAGCATTATGTAACAGTGGTACATGCTGAATGTTAATGATTAAAGATGTAATGACTGCTTAAGCGCAAGGTCTTGAGAGAGCATGAGGGAGAGAGCAGAGAGGACTGGAGAGCCAAGCCTGACCCTGAGTGCAGGCAAGAAGGATGACAGTTGGTGCGGGAGCATTCCAGACAGCCATGCAGGCTAAGGAGGGGCTGGCAAGACTCTCAGGGAGACCTCAAGCCGAAGTGAGTGATTCCCAGGATTGAGCACCCTGGTACCTTCACTCGCCGGCTGGGAGCAGCTGGAGGGGTGTGTGGCCTCCATGCAGATGGAACAGTGGACTTCAAAGAAAGCAGCTGGGTCCGCTGGCTGATGAAGCTGTGTGGCTGGGATCCCGGGAGGATCCCTCTCCTGGCGAGGGTGACCGTGGCTCTGAGACCATCCACCTGCACATGCACCATAGCCTCAAGAGGTCTTAGAGCGATTTTTATTATTCAGTGTGATTTTTAAAAATTAATAATTTATTTGACATTTACTTATCATAGGCTATATACTGGGGATACCAATAGCTCAAGCAGTTCATAGTCTTGTGGGGACAACAGCTTTCCATGTGGCCTGTGATGGCTGGATGAGTACAGATCTCCAGGAGCACAGCTTGGTGGTGATGCTGGGAGTGACAGCACCTGGAGGGGCTCAAGCTGGCTTGAGGGCGAACGGCAAGTCTTCAGGTGAAGGAGGGGGAAAGGATTCCGTTAGTTTTTTTCTTTGCACTTAAAGAGGTATTATAAATGGATGGCATTTAATTTTCATGTCAGGAATATAGTTGGATTGTTTTAGACCTGCTTCATGGAAACGATGATGTCTTGATCACTTTCCTCATTGCTGAGACACAAAATGGATACCCACAACATAAAGCATAAGAGGTTGATTTTGGCTTTTGGTTTTAGAAGATTAAGTCCATAGTCAGCTGGCTCCAAGGCCAGAACGGCACAGCAGAAGGGCATGGCAGGGGAATGTTGTTCAACGCATGGCACCCAGGAAGAGGAGAGAAAAGGGAGGAGCCAGGGCTAAGAACACATCCTTCTGGGTGATGCACCCAGGAGTCCCCCTCCAGGCACATTCAGCTCCAACCTCCCAAAGGCACATTTAGCTACTGAACTCATTCATGCATGAATCCACTGACGAGGATAGCAACCCAATGATCCAATCACCTCCCCAATACATGAGACTTTGGAGGGACAATTTAGATCCAAACCATAACAAATGGGAAGATAGATTTGGGTTAGATAAATATAAACAAGAGCTTTCTGGTGGACAGGGCTTTGCAAAGGTGGGATCATGTACTTGGTGAATTTCTAGTGCAGCTAGGGTGTAACTGTGAAGCTGTTAGCAAGGGTGCAGTAAAGTGTAGAAAGACTGGTTGTGGTTTTCTTGGGGACTTGAATCCTGTGATTCAGAGGAGCCCTTTTTGCCCTGAGATACCCATGGCTAACCCTGGAAAGGGGACCCCAGCGTGGTTGTTTGCACTCCTTTATTCTGAGGTGCACACTGCTCTGTATTGTCCTCTTGACCAGGGTTGAAGATAAATGACCCTGTTTCTTGGAAGGGCCAATTTTAACATGTGACCTGTGCTGTGTAACAAAGACTGGGAGAACAGAGGAGAGATTTCTACCCTTGTTCTCCTGATGGGTCTCTTCAAAAAGGATTGGAGATCATGAATATGCATGATACAATATAATTACAGTCAAGGGCTCCCAAAGACTCCATCCTTCCTGGAGAAGCCCTCCCTGGAGATTTGATAAATATCTGAAAGAAAACGAATTGCTAATTAGCAAAGAAATTAGATCACATATATCCTGACAGTATTCATTTTTAATATACAGTAGTTAGATACTAGTTGTTTAAATCTCATAGTAGAAACCACTACACCCAAAATGTTCACTTTCAGAAAAAGTCCAGAATAGGTACTACAGTGGTGATTTTATAAACTGTTCATAAGACATCACCTGTCATCCCAGGCACTGGGTGTCATGTACAGAGCACTGGTCTCACTCCCAGCCTAACTGCTGCTCTTTGTGGAGCCTTGGAAAAATGTTGCTGTTTCTGGGTGACTCATTTTCCTTATCTGTAAAGTAGGCATTAAAAACCTACCTCTCTCTGGCTGCCCATGAATCATTTTGTCAATTGTTTCTGTGTCTGTGGGTCACTCCCTGCAGATTCAAAGCCTGAGGCAGGAAGGTCTGCTTGCTGCACCTAGTTTTGCTGTGAGCTCTGCAGGTGGAGGCAGGAAGAAACACTACCAGTCTGGCCTGGCGGGAGCCTTCCAAGACTCCTCAAATGGTATTTCCCTCAACAGGAGTGTTTTGGATACTGGATGGTCAAATACAAAACAAAACAGGTGACCAACGGCTACTAGAGTATCTCTCCAGAATTTGTGAAATGAATGCATGTATATAAAAGAATTTCATGCACACTAAGGAGTTCTGCAAATGCCAGGAGTTACTGAGGCTGTGACTATCCTTCCACCTGTATTTCCCCTCAGGACAGCTTGTTATTGCTCATTGGCCCATTTCTTTAACTCACTTTTCCCAAGTTGACCTTCAAGACTGGCCATCTCAGCCCTCAGCAGTCCCTGCATGTCTTTGCCACCTCAGTTTTCCTAGCTAGACTCTGAGCATTGTTGCATTTGAGCGCTGTAAGGAGTCAGTTGAGTGGTTTCCGCATTGGGTTCTGTGGAAAGGCAGGGTTTGGCCTAGATGGGTGCTGCTTGGGGATGGGTGCCAGGGGACAGTCGGATGGTGCAACCTGGCAACGGCATCTGTCTCCCATGCAGGAGTCTGAAGCTGGGCTGGCCCTTCACAGTGGTCCTGAGGTGGCACACTGGAACAAGGTAGCTGGGCCACCATCCATCAGTCATCCAGGGCAGGGAGTAGGGTTGTGGTTAGGGGCTCTCTGAAGCTGAGAGAGTCCTCCCCCTGATGGGGGCACTACCCTGAATCCCAGCCACTGTGGTAATAAGTCTTTCCTTAAAGGGAGTCTTGGTAGCACACCGGTGTCTGCCACAGTGCCCTCTTGCTCCCCTGCCAGCTTCCCCACAAGAAGAGCAGCTCTGCTTTGATCTGTTTGCAGACTTTCTCTGAAAGATGAGTTCTCCTGCAACAGAAGTTGAGACATCCCTGCTGTCATCCAACCCTCCAGCTGCTCTGGTTCCTGACATAGTGTCCTTTCCCTTACCATGGATGATATCTCTCTAACCTAACTTCCTTTCTTCATATCAGGCACCTCTATGGACAAACAGACTGGCTGTGGCAGATACTGTTGGTTTCCTAGTAATAATCATTCTCTCTTGCCTTCCTACTAATACAACCTCGATTTATGCTCAGTGGCGTGTGTCCAGCTATAGAACCCAATTTTGCAGCCTAGCTTTCAGAGAGCAGTACCCTATAACAAAGTTCTAGCTCATGACAAGTAAGCTGGTCATTTCTGGGAAAATTCTATTTCCTTAATCTAAGTATTTTCCCTCCTCTTTTGCTTCTTTTTGCTGCCTGGAAAGCAGACATCACAGATGGAGGTCTTGCAGCCATTCTGAGCAAATAAGGCCAAGATTCAAACCCTAAGAATGTAAGATAGAAAGTTGGAAGTGCCTGCTAACCATTTAACCAGAGGACTCTATCTCCTCTAGACTTAGGTTACATGAGGTATATATACAGCTTATCTAGTTAAGGCACTTCTCTTTGGGATTTAGATTGTTAGACCCAGTGCCAGGTGCATAACACCAAGATAAACCAAGAAAGCAAGATCTTGGATGTGATGTAATCACATTAATATCTTTAGTTACCCTGGTCTCTGAGACATCCTTGGCTCCCTGAATGAAAGCCTGGTGAAAAGAAAACATACTGGACTGGGAATTCAGAAAACGGTTGCTACTCCAGTTTGGTTATTGACTAGTTCTGCAATCTTGAGCAAGTCAGAGAGATTCTTTGGAATTCAGTCCTCCTCTGAAAGGAGAGAGTTGATGTAGACCTCACAGCTCCCTGTGTGCTCCAAGTCACTGTTTCTCTCATCTGATGACTTAGTCTACATGAGGCGTAGATCTAGGTAGAGTCACACTTTGGGGCAGTAGTAGTTTTATGTTGGGAAGTTGTGGAACGAGTGTGAGAGATAGCTTTGCTTTAAAAGGTTATTCCTTGCTAAATATAATCCAGTTTACTAAGGGTTTTCTTCATAAGAAATCTTTGTATTCTTTTGTGGGTTAATTATTGACTTAATTAGTGTAATTAAGCACAATTACAAAATTAGTGCAGATCTGGGTAATCAGGTACTAACAATATGTAATTAGGTAACTACGTCTTATAATTAGAGACTGAGAAATGCAGTGCATTTTAGAATCCATGTTCTACTTTGTCAAAAAATCGTCCCAGGTCTACACACAGATCATTTATGAAAAATTCACCTTATTCCAGACTTGAATGGGTGTATTTATTCTTGTAAATTATTAACAGCATTTTCCCCTGTTAGGTGGGAATAGTTTTGTATCTTTTTTTTTTCAAATAAGACTTGGTCACAGAATTAAAATAAATTTCCTTCATATTTTTTAAAGTAACATATGACTCGAGAAATCAGTTAGGGGGGTTTGGAAAATGAAAGGAAAAAGATCTTGGTTTCATTTCAGCGCATGTAAAATCGAAGGTGGCAGGTTTGAAAATGGTGATTTAAATTCTGGAAAAGGAAATTCAGATATAGCCCTTCATGAATAACATTGGAATTACATCATCAGTCTTCAGAATTAGTTTGACTAATTCTTTATGTATTTTGGATGCAAATAATTTTTCTCCTTTGACAAATTAATTATACAGGTTCCAAGATGATGGAAATGCTCCTGTGTGTGAGGTCCTCACTTTTACAAGTAGATTTGTAAGAATGGTCCTCAAATGAGCATTCAGAGAGCCTCAAAGGGAACATCTTATTTCTCTTCTACCATGAGGCACAGCACGTCTTGCTCTCTGCCAAAGGGCTGAGCTGCATGCAGCTGTCATGTTGGGGCTCAGGAGACTGCAAAGGGGACTCAACAATTGAGATGTGATGAAGTAATCTGATGTGGCTCTCATGCTTCCCTTTTTCAGGACTCAAGGGAAGCACCTATGTGGCTGGGAGGCAACAAACTGCAATTGGGTGCCAGTTCTGCCATTAACCAGTACTGTGATTTTTCTGTCTCCTTACTTGTGATATGTACTTAAAAAAAAATCCCTCTTAGTTCATTTAGTTGTGAGGATGAGATGGAGAGAGGGTACGATAAAACCAAAGAAAATGATACTGCATATACTTGTGTTAGGTTTAACAGAAATTTTCTATTATTATATGGAGGTAGTGGGTATCTTTTCGATGCCCACCCATTTTCTTTACATAGATCAGTGTGTACTATCTTACTTATGCAAGTGTAGATTTTGAAAGCTATCTGGGGTCTTGGATGAGACGCCTTAGTTTTGCATATGGAACCGAGACCCAGATAGGTCAAGTAGCCTGAATAAAGTTAAAAGTTAGCTAGCCACAGAGTCATTCTAGAATGCACCTCTTTGTACTCCCAATCAAGCGCTCTTTCCCTTTACCGTCTTTACACACAGCTAGCTCTGTCTTTGGGGGTGGAGTGGTGTTGGTGATGCCATCTCCCCTGTCTGAAGAAGACAGCTGACCTCTGCTAGAGGAGAACTGATGACTGATCTTCAGTAGCTCCTTCTGAAAGATGGGAGGAGACAGGCATTGCATTTGGTGAACAAAGACAAATCTTTCTTGGAAGAATTGTAAAAGCTTGGGATAAAGAGGAAAAGTGTAGGGTGAGTTGGCTGTGCTTTCTCTGGCATTGAGGTAGTCTGGGGGTTTGGGGTGAGGATAGAGGGGGAGAGGTTGTTAGGACTGTGGAGGAGACACTGAGGGTCAGGTAGTGTTTAGTCGTGCGGAGGGAGGTGGTTGTATGGCTTTGGCTAGAGCAGGCTGAGTGGAAGTGCCAGAGCTGTGGTCTGTCAGATTCCAGTTCATGTTCTGCAGAAACCATGCCTCCTTCATGTTTCTAGCTTTCAGTGGTTACCACTAGCTGACTCTTAACTGAGATGGCTTGATCTGTAGATCAGCTTTGGGAACTTTTTCTTACAATTGATAGAAAGAGCACTTTCCCTTCAGAATTTGATAAAGATAATAAAAAGATTCATTTTGGATGACTGAACCTGCCCTATAGAATGAATGTATAATTTACAGAGGAGCTAATTTAAATGTAACTTATAGGCAGACATGCAATCATTACATAGTTTTTTTTTTTATTATTACCTTCTCAGTCCTTACTAAGAAATGGGAAAAGATGTTAGCCATTCCTGGTTTCTATTCAGCTTGTCTTTTTTCAACACTTTGGTTTTTAATCTCTTGTCTGTTCACTACAGTTCACATCCCACCCTGAACTGCATTAGAATGCTTTCCTTATTGAAGGATAGATTTTAATATCAATTATGGAGACATTTTAGCTTCTTCATAAGCAGTCATTGAAGTTTAGACTTCATTTCTTAATGGACTGCATCTCTGAAGCTCTAGCTATCTTAATTCCCATTTCTACTGTTCCGTGTTAAGCTAAAACTTCTAATTCACACTTCAAAAAGTTCCTGGTACTTTCCTGGTACTGGCAAAGCCTGTAGGGTTTTGTATAACTGTGTGGGTCTGGACTGCTCAGACTTCTGCTGTGGCAGTAGGAGCTTTTCCAGCCCTGGATTTTATTGTCCACATAAGAACAATGGCCAGGAAGTTTAGTCTCTGCCTGTAGAAGAAGTAGAAATCGGGTGCAACTCTTTCACCATTTAGTTTTGCTGAAAAGTGACATATTTTGTCTACTATGGGTCAATAGTATTGTGTTTTCCATTGATTATTTTAAACTCACTATATTATTAAGTTAGATTCTGTGGAGGGTTTGAGATTTTTCTCTACATGCAAGCTAACACGCCTTCAACAGTGTGTTATGTATAGAGAGAGAGAGAGAACAGAAACCTCTGGATCAAAGAAAAGACACTCAGTTCATTATGCGCAGCAAAAGCTGCAGCCAGAGTGACCTCCTAGAACCAGTTCTCCAAGGCCCATCACGACCAGGTGACTTAAGGAGGGTCAGATGACACCTACACTTAGGCACAGGAGTTGTAGATTAGGAAGCTCTGATCTCATTTAGGGCTGTTGCCAACCTGCGTATCTTCCAGTTCTAAGAGAGAGAGAAAAACCTTGTTACTTTGAGAACTACTCCAGTCTTCTCCAGATGGGGATGGGGTAAGTCTTTATCTTTATGCTCTGGAATGTCTGTGGGGAGGCATCTTTAAGTGTTAACTATATTGGTCAGGAAACATCCTTCCTCTGACCTGGAAGGATATAATATCTGTAGTTTCCACAATTGTCTACTATTCAAACATCCTTGAAGAGAGAATTTGAGAAGTGTGAAAATGCTAGACTCATGGACAATTGTCTTTCAACATATACGTAGGCAACATCTTTCCCATAAACAAATAATCAAAACCCAAAGCACATAAACATTTGAGGTCCTTTGTGAGCTACAGGATAAAAATCTAAATTCCTCAGCTTGGCATTCAAACCTCTTTGCTATCTGTTCCATTTTTACAATTCTCCATGTCTAATCCCCTGTGTTGGCACTTTAAGTACTAAGAGTGTAGCATGTATTTAGTGATCAGAAAGTGTGTGTGAATGCATGTGTGTGCACATATGTACCTTTGCAAATGCTGTTTCCCTAGAATAAGAGTCCCGAAAATGAACTTATATTTTCTGAGCATATCATTGTGTTTAATTTCCACATGGAAGGTAGAATTTCTTCCTTTTTAAATTTTGTAGCCAAGAAAACTGATCTTAAACAGGACAAATAACTTTCTGAAATAAGCAGAAGATCATTTCCTCTCATTGCAAATCCTGAGTCCACCCACAGTGTTACAGTCAAGCCTGGTGTTTTGAGTCCAGTGACTAAGAAGTGGCAGTGACACGCTGTGCAGGACACAGACTCTGACCACCCCACAGCTTCCAGCTGAGGTGAGCTGGGTGCTGGCTGGCAGGGCTCTGGGTTAGCTGGACTCCAGCTGCCTGGAGCCTCCGGAGGCCAACACAGCACGCCTCACTGGGGGAAGCATGTTTGAAAGTTCACAGAGTTTCTCACCTACTCTGTAATTTTCCCTGAATTATCCAGACCACTTAATCCTGTGTAATTTTCAGAACCTAATAGCTTTTAAAGTGTATTCTCAATACTTACTCATTGCTCTCCTGATTTAGCTTTTAATCAAATGGCACACACAGGTGGGTGGTGGAGCTCAGGAAACAGGAGCCTCTTGGAACTGGACCTTAGTGCCACCCTCCCCCTCAATCTCCATTCCCTGGCCCCAATCTTCCTCCTGACCACATGTGGTCTCCCTGCGGTGTCGGGGGTGGGGCCTGGCCAGTGAGCCATGGGGAAGGGGCATCTTCTGATACTGTTTTTCCCATGCCAGGGTCTCCCTAAAGGGCAGGACTCCTTGGGCCACCAACTCCTTGAAGACCCCCACAGGAACAGAGTGTGGTATCAGAGTCATGGGAGTGATTCATAAAAATACTGACTGCTACCCTCACCCAGATCTAGTGATTCAAGACCTCTGTAAATGAGGACCCATATTTTGTAGTTTTGGGAAAGTTTCTCGGGTGGTATTCACAGTCAGTTCTTTTCCCAGGCTTCAGAAACCTTTTGAGTGGAAAGAAAAACACCCTCATGCCAAGCTAGCAATTGAGGCTGGATCTTGTTACCACTTACTCCTGGGATCTTGGACAGATCATGTCCCCCGTCTTAGGCCTGTTTTGCAACTATAAAATGAGGAGTTGGGTTAGGTAATTCATTTGGCTCCTTACAGTTTTAATTTCCCTAAGATGAGGTCAGGCTGCTCTGGCCGTAAAGAAAGCTCAGATTGACCTTGCACTGTTTTAAGCATAGATGCTCTGAGTGGTGTCTCCTGGTTCAGTCCTTGCTTATTCCCTTCTCTGCACAGAGCACAGAGTTCTTCCCCTTGAGGCTGCTGCAGATCTGCTCACTTCTAGGACTTACCTCCTTCCTCACCAGTCATTTGGAGACACCGTTTTCGGGGTAGCAATATTTTAACTTTCTTAATTCAGTTTGACCTAAACTCCCTCTGCATTCAGATGTGTCTAGCATTCCTTGGGCATTTATGAGCTGAGGCCCTTTTCTCCCAGCAGCTTACCATCTACCTAGGGAAACAGGACACTGACACACTGATCTCAACAGTGATTTCCAATGGGTGGCAAGTGTTCAGGAATAGGAAGATTGGAGTGGGCTGGAGGAGTTGAGAAGGCTCTGTGGAGAAACTGCTGGGGATTTAGCCAAATCTTGAATACAAACAGAGGTCAGATGGGTAGAGAGAAAGGAGGAGGCTGATGCTGGAAGAAGGGTCACCCCAACACATATCCTGGATAATTTGTAGGACAGTCATGGGACTGAGGGAATGTACTGGGGAGCATGAAATGAGGGAAATGGCACATGACACTGTCCTGTAGCAATAGGGACCCATGGTATAGTCCGAAAGGGACAAGGATGGGCTAGAAGTGCTGTTCTGGGAATACAGCTTCAGTGGAGGCTTACACAATGGCCTAGAAAGGGGAGGTGGGAATTAGAATATGAGTCAAGGAGTAAATTTGTGTCCCTGCATGAGAAAGCCCAGTTCTGGGTGTGCTTTTTCTTCTTTGATCTGATCAATCCCCTCTGCCTTGGGTCGAGTTGCCCTGGAGAGCCATGGCCTCAGCTGGCTCATTGCACATTTGCTCAAGCCTTACTTTGCAGCATCAGGTCCCAGAGTGGTATAAAGGGAATCAGGAGAGAGGCCCTTGGTAAATTAGATGGTTTCCTTACTGTGAAGTCCTGCCCTTGTTCCTCAAGGTTCAAGAATTGGTTGTTTGTTCTGTTCAGGAATTGTCTGTTCATCCATCCATCCATCCATCTATCCATCCATCCATCCATCTTTCAAGGGCACCAAGATCTGTTAAAGGTACTAAGGGGAATTCAAGTCGCCATAAAATATTCTCCCTGCTCTTGTGGGTCTTTGGGCAGAAATCTGTGGACTGGGATGACAATATTAACAACTTCCTGCTAAATTGTGAGTCCCCTGTTCTCAGTGAAACAGGAACACAGGAGGAAGGGAACATGGAGGTGAGAGAAGCCAGACAAGCCTTCCTGGGGGACTTGAGTCTTCATCCTGCAGGGTGGTAGGAGGATGTGCCCAGACTGCCACAGTTCCAAAATATCTGACACGAGCCACAGCAGTCATTTTAAGTTTTCTAGTGGCCACATTCCAAAGAGTCAAAAGAAACAGTTGCAATTAATTTTAATATACTTTACTTCTCCTAATATATTCAAAATAGATCATTTTCACCATGTAATCAATCACATATTTTTATAAAATAAACATTACTAATGAGCTCTCTTCACTAAATCATTGAAATCTGGAGTGTATTTTATGCATACAGCACATCTCAGTTTGAACTTGGCCTTGTCACATTTCCCACGCTCAGTGACCACGTGCAGCAGGCGGAGCGCCCCAGTGTAGTTGCACTACCCTCAAATGTCTGGCCTGGGAGACAGGACTGGCCGCTGTCCTGGGAGAGAAAAGCCTCACCCAGGAAGCAGAGGGCTGCAGGGAAGTGAGGAGTGAAGATAACTGTAAGCTCTGGAGAGTTAAAAGACTGGGTTCAGGGAGTTGCCTGCTTTTTCTGACACAACAAACAAATTCTCAGTGTCTTGGGGAGAAAAGAGGCCCTGAGTAGCGACTGCATTTGCAGGAAAATGAGAGTCCTTAAAGCTGTCTGAATAGAAAATAAGGTTATCATTATGCCTTATCATTAGAAGAGAGAAGAATATTAAAAGGACTCAGTTCAGCTTGAATAAAGAAGATAAATTTCAAGTAAGCTGGCATACAGTTTATCCATGACTGGATTTGCTGTAATAAAGTCGGCAAGGGAATAAGCTGGGTGATTTACAGGGAGCCTGCTTCTGTAAAATTTACAAACTGCTGTGATAAAATGTCACCTTTTATGATGCATTCCACTCGGGCTGCATATATAAAGGGCGCTGCAATGGAAAGAGTTGCGAAAACAAAGCAGTCGCTGGCTCCCCAGCTGCCGTTCTCTGCTTTTCCAGCAGAATCGAGGATTTATGGAAAGATGACCTCGACACTCAGCTTTTATGATTGTGGATTACAAACTGCCAGTGAAATGGCATCATTTCCTTCAGCTTTTATTTTGCGACTTTAGAGACTGTTTTCAATAATTTAGATGAGGAAAACTCAGGTGATATGAGCTGGGATGGGAGGGATAAGGAGGACAAGACCCCTGATTCCAGGAGCTCCAATCCAGTGCCAAAGGCAAGCACCCCCATGAGTGCTTTCTCACCAGTGTTGCAGGCATGGATTTTTAATACTTCCATGTCATAACCCATTACTTTTCTAGATCAAAATTTACCTGCTATGTGTCTCCATCTGTGTATTTTGAGAGAAATCAAATCCTAGTCAGTATTGGGATTTCTTCCTTGACTTTATCAGATCATAGAAGAATCCTGGGCCCTCGTGGTATCCTGACCACGAGGCAGGTCTCTGGTCCTGGTGTTTCCATCTGCGTATTTGGCTTTTTGCTTACACAGTGGCTGTCGTAGGGTGATGTGGTCCCTCCATCTCCCAGTTCTGATACTCTGAGAGAAGTGACACATGTGCCCCTCTGTCCCTTCCCCAGCGACCACAGACTGCCATCCAGAGCCTCAAGCACTTGATCTCTGCCCCTCCAGGCACTGCCTGTCAAGAGGGCACTAGCATCTGGCCTTAACCTGTGTTTAAAAGAAACGCCCACCCTCCCCCAGTCTGGTGGGTTCTTCTTCTCCTTAGCTGCACTTGTATCAGTGCCTTCCTTTGGTGAACACCACTCTGTCTTCCTCAGTGGTCCAGAAACATTCTGAATCTGCCTGTGGGTTGGTGTGAGCATGGGTCTGTGCATGTATGTGGGATAAATGTGTGTGTAAACATTGACTTGGATCGTGGAAAAAAAGACAGTGTTGGCTCCCTTATCCTGAAATGATTTAGGGAAAACAACATTGGCATCAATGCTTTTTTCAGTAACTCTTTCCTACTGGGTAGATGAGGTGAACTGCTCTAGTGGGGTTTGGAGCACAGAGCCTTCAGTACTGTGCGGGCAGGGTTTACTTCAGTACTGTGAGGGGAGGGTTTACAGGGCAGGCGTGCCGAGGGAGGCAGTGTGGAATAGGAGAGATCTGGTCAGGGCTGTGAGGACAGGAGAAGTTGGCTTTGTGGGTGAGGTCTTTTCAGGCATGAGGCAAGCTTGAGCCAGGCCTGCAGTGGAGGAGATGTAACCAGGGAGAGAAGGTTGGTTTGGGTGGGGGGTGAGGTGAGCAACACAGGAGGACGCAGTGGGGCTAGTGTGTGGATAAGTGGGAGAGAAGTTTATGGCTGTTGTGTGGGTGCTAAGTGGTGTAAAAAATAACACAACTGTGTCAAATACTTGGGGTTATCTTTGGCCATTCTCAAATCATGGAACTAATTCAGCTTATAAAACTGAATGTGTGGATGGTACTGAAAACAAGAATGTTTTCCTGAGACACTTGCCCACCAGATACCAGAGAATATTCAGGCTGTCGTACCAAATGGGGACCTGGTTGATCTTGTCTGAAGTGCACTTGCACTGGGGATGGAACCCAGGGCCTTGTGCATGCTAGGCAAGTGCTCTACCACTCAGCTATATCTCCAGTCCCAAACCGTAGTCCTTTATTTTAACTTGTCCAATACCTAATGCTTGGTGCACTTCAGCAGCCTGTATCACTGAGCTCTCTCCCAGTGCCACCTTCCTTGCCCACACCTCCTTCACCTCTTGCTGTGTTGTGTGGGCACTAATGTCCAGTCTCCTCCCTGAGGCGTGGGTAATCCCCAGAGGGATCGGGTAGGTTTGTCAGGGCCAGAGCCCAGCAGAAGCCCCTGGGATTGCATCGCCATGGAGGCTGGCAGCTGGAGGCAGGCTTGCTGGCAGAACCCCAGGATATGGTAGTGGGAAAATTACCATATAGTCAGTGGACACTGAAAACAGATAACAAACAAGCAGCCCATCCCATTAGAGGCAAAGAGAATTGAGGGCAAATCAGTCCAGGTATGGGGTAAGTGAGGTAAGGGTTCAGATCCAAGACTTAACCAGCAAGGGCCTACTGAAATTCTGCAACTATGCGCTGCTCTTAACACAACCCTGGGAGGGCACAGGGGCTTGCAGGACTGTAGACCCAGCTTGCAATAATGAGGAAATAGAGCTGGCTTGTTTGTAGTTTTTCTTCCCCTGAGATCTGAACCCTCTTTGCTGGAGCAGGGAGACAACAGCTTCCTTGTTCCCCTCTTTGTTGGCCAGAAAGTACCTGGGTTTCTGGTAAGAGTGTGGCTTGGACAGTCCCCTCTATGCAGTCACAATTGGTCATACCTGGATAGGACACCAAACCCAAATTATGGGATCTGACCTTGTATCTCTTATTTCCCTGCTTTCCCAAGTTAAGTCAGGCTTTGGGACCTGTCTGTTAAAGATCTGTCACTTGCAAAAGATGTATCTCCCAAATTAAGAGTTTAACTAGATTTCATTCTGGGAATTGAGCAAGAAGTAGCAATAATTTAGCTTATAAAACTGTAGTTTAATGAAAGTATAAGACAATAGGCCTGGTAGAGGCTTTTTACTATCATAAGATGAGAGTTTCTATGGGCTGTTCTGACAGATTTACTGTTGTTTTAACTTAATAAGCTATTTCTGTGTTAGCGTTGTTATTGTTTCTGTGGTTATAGGACACTCTGTATTGTTTTACTATATTATCCCTCCCTCTCAGATTTATGGTGGCATTTTTCTCGTTGTTTAGTGTATAAATATATGAATTTCCTTTGATCTTCCCAGTTCTTCCAGGCACATGTAGGAATAGAGCAGTTTGTCAGCACGTGGTATAGAATTTGCCCAGCCTTCCCTCCCCCCTCCTTCTGCCTGCCTGCCTGCCTGCCTGCCTGCCTTCCTTCTCTCCTTTCTTCCAGTAAGGACAGGCTCCTTTTGAAGCTTGTACCTTCCTTCAAAATTTTTTTGCATTTCTTCTCTTAAACCAGTCAAATGAAGTAACATTAATAAGGTCTTATGCTTATAAAGTGTTTTTAGCTTTTAAATCTGTTGTGATCTTTATGACCACTCTCTGAGATGGGTCAGACGTATTTATTATCCCCCTTTCTACATTGGGAAATGCAATTCTCAGAGAATAAATAAACTATCTGTGATTACCTAGCAGCTTGGTGGCAGAGTGTAGACTAGAACCCAGATTTCCTGACCTGTGGACCAGGTGCTTCCAGGGATAGAAATGTTGAACTGAGGCAAGAGACATCTTCTAACAGAAAATAAGCCTGCTGGCTGTGCCATCTCTAGCACTGGTTCTATTACCAACTCAGAAGGAAATATGGATCCTTTTTGTCTCCTTAATATTCTCCAAGAATTGCAGCTGGGAAGGTGAGGTAAGTTTAACCGTATATCCTCCACTGTCTACGGGTGGTGTGGGTCAATATGTTACTGACATCACAGTGGTCAGAATTCAGCAGGTGATTAAAATTTCCACCCTCAACTCTTCAGGGAAAATATCAATACTAATGGCAAAGCGATAGAAAGAGAAGCAATACCTGTGCCAGGTACATTGTCTCTTAATCCTTTTAATAACCCTGAAAGATAGGTGAGTCCTTGCTTCTAAAATAGAAACCTGGGGTTCAGAGAATCAGGGACAATTTGGGGATCGGTAGTTGGGCTTGTGCTAGAGTTGAGATTCAAATCTTCCTTTAAAGTCCACAGCCTTGGGCTCTCGTCCATTTTATTCACCAATGAATGCAATCTTTTTAGCTCTATTTGAATTTTAAAGATGAAGTAAAAATTAGCCTCTTAGCTTAAACTAATTTTGGAAGACAGTGGGGAAAGAAAGAAAGTGAAATGACTGATCCTGGAGTTCCAGGCAGCTGGTTAGTCTGGGGCTCCGGTCCTTACCCATCATTGGCATCTACCACCTCCTGGTTCTTCAGATAGAATGTAAAGAACTTTTCTAGTTCAGAACTTCTAGGTTGGGCTCCATCCAGGAAGGATGCGTCCTGAGTGTAATGTTCTAGGTGCTGCGGATAGCCCCTCACCCAACCCATAGTCACAGGCTTCAGATTTTCCAGCCTCAGGTTGCCTGACTCAGTAGAAAATCTAGAGTACCAGGCAAAGAGGGATTCAGCCTGTCTGAGTTCACACTCCCCATTATATATCTTTTAGTTTCCCCTCCCTCTCTATCTCTCAGATGTAAGATTTCTTGGATGTGGGTTTCAAAATGGTTGGGAAAGGGTGCCTTTTCTACAGGCTAGAAGTTCTTGTTGGTATGACAAGACTCAGTTTATCTCCGTAGTTTACTGTCTTCCTATAGCATCATTTTCTTTCTTGTCTTCTCTTTCCTATTTTTTTTCTTTCATCCTCACTTTTTTTTTAAATTGAGAACTTTCCTTTGGGGGCCCCCATTAGAGGGAGTGCCAAGTAAGCAGGATGGATCCTGGGGGTCAACACAGGGCCCATTGTGTGCTCAGCCCAGTTCAGAAATGGCCAGAACTGCTGACTTGGGATTGAACGTCTTGATTTCTTATTTTTCTAGGTGAGCATTTTTAGTATTACTATTAACATTCTTTTTTATGCTTTCTTTGCATCAACTTTCTAAGCTGTAGCCAACTACCTGATTTATTATCAATATTTTAATTTTAGCAAGTGCTGCTATTTCTTGGATCCCCAAGTCAGCATCCTAAGTCTGAGCATCGTAACTCTGAGTGGAGAAGGTGTAGGGCAGGGGCCCAGACTCCAAAATGACTGCCTTTAATTCACAGTAATTATTCTGTAAGCACTGAATTGAATTTGTACCAAAACCTATACCCCCAAGGCCAAGGCCAGAACAGGTTTTGGCAATGATTGTGGAACCCACACAATCCAGAGGTGCCAAAAATTTTTAGGAGGGAACAAATACAGTTAATGTACAACTTTATGAGGTATTTACTGAGATTTTGAGATAATTCAGATCAGCAATTGTGTTTTATTCATCTTTGAATTTTTAGTGCAGAGCTCAGTACTGGGTGTACAGAGGTGGGAATACTTTGAGCAGCATTAATGAATAAATGAATGAATGAATATGTGCACAACACTGATTGTGAAGAGGAGAAATCAGAGGCTGGAGCATTTTCAAAAGATTTTTGTGGTAGTGAGATAAAACGACATGGTGATTGGTTACATATAGAGGGAAGGAAATAATAAACACTGATTTTAGGTTTATTATTAAAACTTTGGAGAATGGAGATATTAAGTCTGTAGATAAAGGACCAGGACTGAGGTTTGAGGTGAGGAGAGGAGATATCAACATTCAAGTAGGCTCCTGGAGATTAAAGTGATGTTGCGGCATTCAGATGAACACACAGGACAGGCAGCTGGGGAGCGGCTGAGCAACAGGGCCGAGGTCAGAACCAGGGTGGGGTGGTGGCATTCTCTTCCAGCAGGCAATAGCTACTGTGGGGGAAAATTAGATATCTGAGAGAGGGAAGGCAGAGAGAGAGAAAGAGTAACTGAAAAATGTGATTTGATGTGAAACTATTCTGTCCTTATATAGGATTGAGTGGGTTTGACTAAATAGTCACACACAAAGCTGAATTAGCTATGATATTATTCAGATGCCATATGCCAACTCCTAATGACCACTATTTAAAAATATTACTGTCTGAAAACAAAGGATGAATTTTTCTACATGGTTCAGAGGTCCATCCACTCATCTACCCATCTGTCCACCCACTTTTCCATGTATATGGATATCTGCCTCTTTATCCGCCATCTGTCTGTCCATCCATCCATCCATCTCCCTCCCCACTATTCACCCACCCATAATCTCTCCAACATTTATGGATGGTTGTTCAAGGATAAACTAAGGAACAGAGACTTTTAAACTTTACTTATAACATCCAATTCATATTAAAGTGAAATTTTACATGGAGGAAAATTGGCAAACAACCTTAAACCCTGAAACTATTTTGGGGAAATCAAGCTGTAAAAGGGATTTCAGAGCCTTTGGAATTCAGATTTCAGTTTTAAAAATGTCTTTTTAACCTTAACAGCAAGCTTTTGGTCTCGAACTTGTTCATCTCCCAGGCTACGGGAAATATAGTGATTGATTTAATATGCGTGGGTAACAGAGAGAGAATCCTATTGGTGGTGGTGATGGAGATGAGCTGTTTTATGGGTGGAGTTTTCATTCCATGTCCTTGGAATTTAGTTCTGATCTCTGGCTGTACCACTTGTTGGCCTCCTAAGCTTTGGGCAATAAGCTTTCCTTCCTGGGCCACATCTCCATCTCAGATAATGTTCTCATATCATTTAGGAGACGGTCCTTTGTCTGGAGTTCTTAAGAGGATGCTGTTGCCTAAATGTTTGTGTTCCCCCAAAGTCATACTCTAAAACCTAAGCCTCAAAGCAGTATGTTGAAAGATGGGGCCTTTAAGAGTTGACTAGGTCATAGGGCTCTATCTTCATGAATGGGACCAGTGCCCTTATAAAAGAGGCCCAAATATGCTCACTTGCTTACTCTTTGTGCCATGTGATGACACAGCAAGATGGCCATCTACAAACTGAGTGTTCTTCGCCAGACACGAGTTCTGCTGGTGTCTTGATCACGGACTTCCCAGCCTTAAACTATCAGAGACAAACAGCTATCAGTTACAAGCCTCCCAATTTATGGTATTTTGTTGTAGTAGCCCAAACTAAGAGGAGAAACCAAGATAGTGAATGATTTGAAGGTGTCCGAAGTGGTATTTGTGTTACAGAAATGTGAAGTATGATTACTTGTTTGCTATTTCAGCACAATTTGGTTCAGTTACATGGAGCTCTGCATATAGAGAGAAGCCTTTTCATTTCCAGACATCAAGGATTGACTGATCCCATGGCAAAGTACATAGTACCAGGAAGGAGAATCTTAAGTCTAAATTAGGGGAAAAATAAAAACATTAAGTCTGGATTCCTAAAATGGTATATTAGAGTAATATTGGCGACTGTAAGAACTAAATTTCCAAAGTATCAGTTGCTTAAAATTGAAGTTTATTTCTCACTCATTGACAGCCAATTGCATGAGTTCATTGGTGGTGGGTAGGTCTTCTCCTTGTACTGTTGAGACATCTGGGTATCTTCCACCTGTGGCTTTATAAGCACCCTAGGGAGGTGGTTCTAATCTTGGCTGATCACTAGAATCACCTATGGAGGCTTAAAAACTGACAGCTGGATCCCACCCCAGAGATTCTGATTTAACTAGTTTCTGGGTGACTCTTGCATGGGGAATTTTAAAAGCTTCAGGTGAGTTTAACATGTAGCCAGCATTGAGGACCATGGCATATCCTGGTGTCCTATGCTTTTGGCCATCAGAGGAGGAAAGAAACAATGAAGATGGTGTGCCAGCTTCTTAAACTTCTCAGTCTCTGGTTGATGGAAATTACTTCCGTTTATGTTCCATTGGCAGGAAGAGCCACATGAGTGCCTTGCAGACAGGGGAGGCTTTGAGATGTGGTCCAGCATGGATGAAATTTCTCAGTAGTGGCTTTGTACGATGCAAGGGGGACATGCATTTCCATCAGTTATACATCTGGCTTTCAGGGACCAACAGGTTGACTTCCCTAAGCCCTGTGAGACCTGACTTCTAGCATAGAAGTTTGGAGCTATCTTTAATTCAAAAGCCTCTCCTAGGCTAGAGAGAAGAATGGGTATCATCTGATCACTCGGGCTTTGGGAGCCATGGCCACCTCACATTCTTGTCTACAGCCTGGCATTAGAGGGCAATTTGTTGTAATAAAGAGGACTGACTTTGCAGGCAGGCAAACTTGCTTAAAATCCTCTTCCTGCTTACTAAACTTGTGATTTTGGGCATGTTAATTAACACCTTAACCTTCACTGTTTGCAGATGTAAAATATGTATAATTATGGCTATGTTGAAAGGCTTTATAATAGTATGGAAACGTATACCTTGCCTTAAATATCTGCTCTGGTGCTGGAAATGACAGGCCCAGGGGAGGGGTGGGATCACTGTAGATCTTCTCTAGCTAAAAGGAGGAGGAATTCATAGGGAGGCTGTGAAACAGCCCAGTACCACACTTGCCCTATGGTGGGAATGGCAGGACTGCCTCCCCCAGCCACCGGATTCCTGGAAAGTTGAAGATCAGGCTCCCTTATCAGTTGAGGGAATGAGGTCATGGGCTGCCACCACTTTCCTCTTCATCCTCTTAGCCCAACTCTACCCCAGCAAGGAGAAGCCCCTGTAGCTTGAGTGAGAGGTCTCCATGGATGGTCAGGACTGTCTGGACAGGATAGAGCCATTGGAGGCCATTGGGGTGGGGAGGCTGCTGCCTGGGTTGTTGATGAGGGAGATGGCAGAGACAGTAGGAAGTCTTCCTGTTAATGCCAGCAACAGAGTACCTGGGTACAAACGATGCAGCCTGCCAATTCATGGCCTTGAATATGACGGGACTCTCTTTGTGGGATTTGCATTCATGCTGTATGTATCTGGTATGGGGAGAGGCAGTGTCAGGACTGGAAACTGACAGAGCTGCTCTGTGGGGACTTTCCCATGTCCTTTCTCCAGAGCCCTTTCCCCTTGATCACCCCTTTCCTCGGTGGACCACCATGGGCACAGCTGGAGATACTCCACTATTTCCCTGTGATCACATCCTGGGATACCCTGAAAGCCAAGGGAAGCCAGCTGCTCCGGGGCAGCTATCTGGGCTGATGCTCCAGGTTTGTCTGCCACTCTAGGCAGATGGTGGCACATGACATCATCAAGTCCCTTGGGAAAAGACCTGCTGACTTTATGGCTGATCTTTTGGGGCCATTCAGCTCTCATCTTTCTGTTTTCCTGGCTTGTCAGAGTCTGGAGAGGAAGCACCTGCTATCCAAATAGCTGAAAGTGGCAGCAAGTACCTAGTGTGTGCCGTGCACTGTTTGATGCATTCCTAGTGATGGTTCAAGCTTCACAGCAGATATTCAGGCCGTCTATTTTTATCCCATTTTTACAGATGAAAAAAATAGGCTCAGAAAAGGTAAGGAATGTGCCCAGGGTCATGTAGCTTGTTAAGAGGTGTGAAACTGTCTGGTTTCAAAGTTGCCTCCTGCCTGCTCTGATTCCCAGCTGGTTTTCTAAAACATCTTTGTAGATGAACAATGAGTTATTATATATAAGAGATGGGATGCTATTTTATGAGGCAGAATTTTGCAGTTCTGAATCAAAACACATCATCCTCCATCCTTTTGAAAAATTATGGTTCTGTACCTGTAGTTAGAAAATTAAATCCCAAGATCCCAAAGTTCCTACTGTGTCCCCTTGACCTAGATGACACCCTGTTATTTTTGTACAATCTTCAGCAAGCTCACTCCTCTTTCTTCTCTCTTCTCACCAACCAATATGAGGCAATTTTGTTTTATTTTATTTTATTTTTTGTTTCCTAAACGATGCTTTCATCCAGTTCTAAGGTGGTATCCAGCCAAGAGGCTAGGGCATGGGTATGTGAGCCTACCGAGACAGAAGGGGCTACATGTCTGGACAGCATGTATATTCTTAAAGAGCATATTCAATATTGTAATTTCTTTGTTCTAATCACTGTACTTAAGTTGTGGTACCATTAAATAATATTAAGGGAATATAAAAATCAATCAAAAAGGAGCAAGAGTTAAAATATTGAGAAGGATAGTAAATTATAATGAGGTGTGAAATTTGAATATAAATGTTTCACCTTTCTCAGAATATTTCAGTTTTAACATTACTATGACAGAGGAATGGGGGGCTTTCTGCCACAAGGCAGGCCAGTAAAGAGATGAAGGGGGAGGAATTTTAGGGGTGAGGGCATTCTTGTTAGCACCTCCAAATCATACTCCCAGTGAAGGTTCGAAAGCAAATTGGGAAGATTCAAGCCCTTTGTGTCCTTCTTGACCCTCTGTCTGCTAACTGTAACTCCATGAACTTTGCTTCTGCTCAGGCTGTTCTCAGGCTGGTGGGTCTGGGGTCTGGGCACAAAGGCAGGAAGGACAGAAGACCTTGTTTGGAGTGGAGAGAAAATTTGCAGGAACTTTTAATTGACGGGCATGGGGGGATATAGTTGCTTGGAGTCTAACCAGAGTCCGGAAGGAGCAGGGCTTGTATGGGAAAGGACAGAGCCTTCCCTAGCCTTAGATTAATACGTGGGAAGTGCTTTCTCTGTCCCTGGAGGAAAATACTGGCAGACTCCATGGTCTTTATGCCGTCCTTAAGAAACAGTCTGGTGGAACTTACCAGCTACACAAAGTGGATTTAGGAGTTAGAATAGCTAATCCAAAATTAAATCAAAATTCTGAGCTGGGCCAACATGAGCTGCTTCACTGGTCCCTTGAAGACGGGACCCAACTCCCTCTGGAACTCCTGAATTGAGGATGAGGACCTTGCCCTGTGCCCTTCCCGCCCCCTCGTTTGCTGCCGTCTCCATCCCCTGTGGGTTGATGGGAGAAGGTTGGGAAGTTTTTATTGATGGGTAGGTGGCTACATGCTTTCTGAGCCTTAAAAGTGGTAAAATCTGTTTCCAGTGAGTCCTTTTGCAGGCTCTTTGGTGTTTCCCTGCTGGGTCCCTCTCCCTATCCTTCAATTTCAAATGTTTCCTTGAGATTTCTTCTTCAGGCCCTGGACATTGGGTCTGTGCCCAGCCCCTTTCTCAGGGTCCACAATGACATCATGCCTGTGGTCTTTCCTGTGGGGCACTCACAGAGGGTCCGCCGCGCTCCTTGGGACGGCAGGCTTGCCCTGTGCGGCAGCCTCTCTCAGCTACCACCAAACAAATGCTCCTATTAAACTTCGTGTTTCCAGGGCAGGACTTAAACCTCTATCTGTGGAGTTCATGGTCGTCTTCAGACACGAGTCAGGCATCAGCATCCTCACCATCCTTCTGTTGCAGAAGTCACACAGGGCCGGCCGTAGAGTTGCTCTCTGGGTGAGGTGTTACAGGTAGCTTGTTCCTATCCCTGTCAAAGGAGTGGGGCAGGGACTCAGCCTGCAGCCACTCTCGCCAAAGAAATCTTTCAGCCAACTTCCCTTCAAAGTCCTTCTCTGCCCCGTCTCTATCTGGTAACTCTGACTCCGTGAACTTTGCTTCTGCTCAGGCTTTCTCTGGACACAAAGTCAGTTTTGTATCTTGACCTGGTTAAGGGATCACACATCATGGACAGTTTCTCCTCCAAACCCTTTGTAAATTCTTACACCTTGTGCTGCTGTGTGGAAGGCCTACTGTCTACTTCCTTTGATATCCTATCTATTGTTTTGGTGCCTCTCTGAAAACCACAGCAGAGATCTTCCTGTTCTCCCATCCTGAACATGAGCCACCTGACCGTGCCTGTCATTCTTCAAGTGGAGCCCCTGGTGTGAGGATGCCCATCCTCCAACCACAGAGCAGTGGGGTCAGAGTGGCATAGCTGTAGAGGGCAAGGGGGAGAAGGGTGAGGGTGGGAGATAAGTGGGTAGAAGAAAGGGCACCATTGTTCCCCGTGGTGATAGAAGCTTTTGGAGCCCATGTGAACTGACTGTAGTCTCCTAGGGATAGTATATAATCCTGGGGTTCACGTCAGCCCAAATCTTCAACCACAGGCCCTTGGCAGAGATGAGCTGCCCGGCTAGAAGGAGCAGGGGGGCGCTTTCTGTGATACTAATGCTTTGACTCACACTGCGGAACCTCCAAGCCTGTCCTCCCCCTTGGCCTAATTGGGTCTTTCTCAGCTCCTTGCTGAGTTTTCTGCTGTAATCTGTTGAAGTCAGGTATGAAGACAGGCGGAGTTGCCCAGGCTTTTGCAGCTCTCAGGGGCAGGGTCCAGGGAGGACTGCAGGCTGCTCGATTCCTGGGCTCAGAAGTGCCGGGGCATGTTCCCTGGCCAGAAACACCTCCTACCTTACAGGCACATTCTGCAGTGTGAGGAGTTGGCTTAATGCTCCCCTATTAGAATGAGGACCTCCATTGTTGCAGCGCTCCTGTGAGGCCCACCAATTCCCTCCAAGCATCCGAGCCATGTCTGCAGGCTCTGGGAACCTCATGTCTGGACTGAAGAGATGTAGGTTTGGATTTCTGTTGCTCATGTAATCTGCAGCAGCTGATGATTTTTCCTGGCCCTTTAGTTTCCTATCCGTGATAGGGAATTAACAGAAGCATGATTGAATGAAATAATGTTTGTAAACCAGGAGGAACATAGTAATCTCTGTAGCCATTGCTCTTATTGGATCCCTGGAGCAACCCATAGAAAGATAGCATGTCTATGCTTGGCCATCAGCAAACACTCAACTCCTGCTTCTGAATTGGGGTGTTATTGGCCTCCTATCTCTCTTTCTGCCTCCCTATATCACTTTTCTCTTTGGCATGCACACCTATTGCCAAGAGTTAGTTGAAATTAAAATTTAATATTAAATTATTTGAACTCTTAAATAATTGAACCAAAGAATCTTGTATTTGTTCCCCTAAATGAACCAACAAAAACATGAAATGGCAGCAGCCAAACATACATGTGTACACACACACATACAGACACACACACACACACACACACACACACACACACACACACACATACACAAACACTGAAGCAGCCAGTATATGTGGCAGAATCCACCTTAAGAGAGACCCTTAATTTGACAACCACAAAATTAATACTATCACATTCACATGGTTTTAGCACAATGCAATGCTGTACCATTCCATTAGAGTAGAGATTGTTCTGTCTGTCTTGGAATTGCACTTTTCTGAATGTAACCTAGACCAGCAGTAAGGTTAGTGATAAAGCGCACCACTTACTTGAGCAGTCTTGTTTGAGAATCAGCTGTGGTTACTCTCATGTCTCATTTCCTTTTCCCCATACCCCCAACCCCATCTTACTAATATTTATAGTCACAGTTTGCTGTTCCAGTAGAAAAAGCCAGAAGTACTCACGAATTGCCTCATAAAAGAAACTCAATTTAGAAAGTCTTATTCACTAAGGATTTATTAGCTCTTCACACTCTGGAAGCCTGGAGTTTTATTTTCGCTCAGTGTTGTGCACCCAAACTGGCTGAGGGAGAAGGCCTGGAGGCAGAAGGCCAGTTGGAGGCCAGAGCTTTTTAGCTGCCCGCAACTTCCCTTTAGGCATAAGGTCATGGGTTGTGGGTGTGTGTTTTGGGGTGGGGGGGTTCTCTTTTCCCAGTCAGTAGCCACCCAGATGTGGCCATTCATATAGGCTGAGCCAGAAAACCCTGTTTTAGCCACTGGAAATAGATGTTGGGACAAACTTTTCTATAAATCCATTAGGCCAAGAAGATTACAGCAAAATTTACAGGTAGTATAAACTCCGTATGTATTCAGAGGGAGGATGGAGGAAGGAAGAAAGGTCACATCTGAATTAAGTACTAGCAAGAGGCAACCTTGCCGAGGGGGTTTCAAGGGGCAGACGGATGACTGTGAGCTGACATCAGAGAAGGGAAGGCCAGAGTGCGCTATATTGGTCAGAGAAGGCTCTGTGAAGGCATGGGATTTTGACTGGATCTGCAAGCATGGACTTTATTTGAACAGGCAAAAGGGAAGGGGAAACACTTTGAGTGAGAACTATTTAAAAAAAACCTTCCTTTGCTTTGGATTTCAGCCAGGAGTTGTCTGTCGTCGAAAGGGGAACTGTGGCAGATTGCAAAGCTGTGCTCAGATTTAACTGCATGTGCCCACATCAAGTATCTGGGAACATAAGGAAAAAGAAGAATTATCAGATAGCTGTTTCTATCTCCTACATTTTACCCTCCCACCTAAGGCTTAAAAACTAAGTAACTAATAAAGGTTCAAGAGAAAATAGAAGTTGGAAGTTATGTATGTATTTAGCAAGGGCCACCTCAGGTGTTTCCTGATTTGAGGGGCACCTTAGCTGTTGGGACGGCATCCACAAATAAGGGAATCAGAGCCAAAGACCCCTGACGATGAAGGTGAGGAGCAGTCACAATGGCTGTGACGGTCAGTCTGTGAGAGACAACAGCAGGGGCAGCTTCTGGTCCGAATCTGTTTTGCGTTACACTTTTGTGAGAACTGAGGCTGTTGAAATGGCAAAGCTCAGGGAAGGGAGGAATGGGACAGAGGGAGAGAGTGCTGCTCAAAGCTGATGCTTTCCTGAAAAGAGGAAGACAACGGCAGGATCAACAGTCTAAGTCACACGTGTAGAAGCCACCTCGAATTTCAGTTGTGACCCTGGGATACCAAGAAAAGGCTGAAAGATGCACATTTTGTCCTGCTTAATAAGTTAAAGAGAATTTTAGGAAGACTTCTCTAAAAATTGGTCAATAGTATTGGGATGTCAGTGGTGGGTCCACATGGGGAGGGAGCAGCCTTTCCTGAGGGCTCGCTCTGTGAGATGCTCTTGGGCAGTGTGATGTTCATTTGATCATTACAGCTTAGATGAGGCATGCTCATTCCCTCCATTCCTGGGGAGACAGAGGCTTGGAGAGATTAGTTTGTTTGCTTCTAGTTTATATGGTAGCTGAGGAGATATTTGAACCCGTTTGTTATACCATAACAGATCACATCACCATTTATGATGAAACCTTGTTTTTCAATACTGTGCACGGTAGAGCTTTTGTTATTCCACGTTGTGGGCCCTCTCCTAGGCTGCCTGAAGTAAAACCATCTGAGGCCTGGCACTGGCTTGGTTTAATGTGAGGAATCAGTACCTTGTCTCACCTGATACAGTACAGTACATAGCAAGCTTTTTCCATGGCTAGAAGGAAGAAGAGATGTGCTTGTTCATATATAGTGCTTTGCACATGATAAGAATTCAATAAATGTTATCTATCATGATGGTAATGATGATGGTAATGAAGATGATTAAACAGTCTCTTCCCAAAAGGATTTCCTCTGACAGACTATTGATTTCTGCAAAAGAATCAGTCTAATAGAATACAGACTGTCATCTCTGCTTCATTAATTATGAAGCACTTATCAAGTGCGGATGAGGTCACAGACTCTGGAGCCTGTATTTTACCACCTCCTGATGTTGCTGCCTGGCTCAGGTCCTATGCAATAGGGAATGAGACGAATTTAGTTTAGGTTTTTTTTTTTTTTTTTTTTTTTTAAGTAAATGAGAAACATTAGCCGTTCCTTTTTTCTAGATCTAGGGTAACTTCCTAAATGATCTTGCACAGATTTTCATTAGGAATATACCCAATCTTTTCTTCTGGTTTGGGACAAGTGTTCTCTTAGCCGAAAGCTAGCTTTCTTTTTGTTTCTTCCTTTGCCTCTTTGTTCCCCTTGTGAAGGCAAAATACTATGCAGGGGGAAGACTCTGTTTGGATCTGCCAGGGGACAGCATCTTTGGGACTTGATTTCCATATAAGAACACAAGATGGGGAGTTCATTACCAAATAAATTGTATTGAAAATAATTGCTGAGGACTTCAGACGAGGGACAGAATTTATACTGGACCTAGGGTGGTCGGGTAGGTTCCTTGCAGAATGTGACCCTGAATTGGTGGACACGGGACAGGGCCACAAGGTGGATAAAAGCCAGACTGTTTAGCTTTGAGTTTCAGCTCCACTACTGACTGGTTGTACAATCTTGATAGGTTTCCTCATCTTTCTGGGCCCTAGTTTCCTCATTTATAAAATGGGGTAATAGCAGTACCTACCTCATATGGTCATTGTGAGAATTAAGTGAGTTCTTAAGAGCGGGGAAAGTGTCTGGCACCTAAATCTCAGAATCAAGAAAGAGAATTTCACATTGCATTTATATTCCCTCCCAGCCAGGGCATGAGGCCTGACTCATCCCATTTTACTGATGATACAGCCAAGGGGAAAATGTTTTTCCACTGACATTCCTGAAAGTGTAAGTGAGTGGCTCCCTGGGTGGCTGCAATCTGGAAAACAATTTTCTGGAAGAACTTGCACTTTTGGCATATATTTGGGTCTGGGGAAATGCTGGCCCTGAGGGAGACATGTTTGTTTCTTTAGGAAACATGGCTGGTTGAAAATTCAGGACTTGTCTCCATTCTGAGTCCTGGGAGTCCAGGTAACAGCATCTATATGAGACTCTCAGGGAGACTGGGGTCTCCTCCCAGTTTGCATCTATTCTTTCCAATGCTCATTAGGCATTTATCAGTCATTTTCAACATGCCAATTCCTGCATGTTCAGATCTTACAGTGTATTAGGTGACACAGACAGATAAAGAGGCTATTATTTTTTCCATTCCTAGTTTACAGTGAATATTTCATTAGTTGTGTCAGACAGTGGTGGGAATGTTGTGGACAGTGGGACAGCTGATACAGCAGGGGGACAACTTAGGCTGCGGGAGTGTGATGGGGAGGACTGCAGAGACAGGATCCAGGGACAAAGTGTGAGGGTGGCAATCTGGTGTAGTTAGAAAGGTTAAGTAGGGCTGGGATGTAGCTCAGTGATAGAATAGGAGCCCTGGAATCTGTCCCCAGCCTTGGTGTGTGTGTGTGTGTGTGTACGGTAGTCTTGTACTGTGATTCCAGTTTCAGGGTCACCGTGACCTTGGTAGGCAACTTTCCTTCTCAAAGCCTCTGTTTCTTTCTTTGTAAACTAGAGAAAATAATAGTTTCAGTTTTGTAATGTTGTGAGAATTGTTGAAGGATTTTTAAAAAGTAAAATCATGACATACAAATATAAAACAGACATATGTCACATGTCAAAAATTTGTATAGCTCATTAATAAAGAAACCAGTGAGATAACATAACTGCCTGAGTGGAGAATTCAGAGAACCACACACAATTAGGCAACAATAAATGTTGGAATGAATTTACAAATCGGTGCAAAATAGGTCTATTCAAAAGGCAATAATCAGTTGCATTCCACTGGGCACATTCATCTGCTTTTCAATGAAAGTTATTGGCCTTGTTGTCAATTTTTCACATCTTACAGTGTTATAGTACAGTTCAGTAAATCATAATCCAGATCATGCCTGATTCCCATTCAAGGGACCCAGTAATCTTTTTGGTCTATTTCAAAGTCTTTCTTACATTTTTCTCTCAATTAATTAGAGAAGATGCATGCAGAGTGCTTGGCAAAGATTAAGTGCTCAACAAATGCTAACTATTATACAAATCATTGAAATTAACAGTAACTGTAACTCTGCCAGCAATACAGAAGATTTTTTTTATCTCCTCAGAGAAAAACTTTGATCATGATACCTCCTTCTCAAAAACACAAGGGTGCATCTTGTCTCTGAAATAAATGCTACACTTCTTAGACATTTAAGTTTCTTTGATTTGTCCCCATTCACACTTGCCACTCTGTTTCCTACACATGACTTCTTACAAGAACTGATGTCTGGAATTTCACCATTAGAAATCAATCTGTTTTGATACAGAAGAGATTTTGGTTCCCTAAGTACTAAGTGTTCCCTTAGAGAAACACAAATACCACTGAAGGAGGAGCCTGCCCAGAAATTATCTGGTAGCCACATAGTTGTCCAAGTTAGCAAGTGTACTACTCTGTTTGTACTACCATAAAAAACAAAAACAAAAACAAAAACAAAAAATACTACAGGTTGGATGGCTTAAGCAGTAGACATTTATTTTCTCACAGTTCTGGAGATTGGGAAGTCCATGATTAAGATGCTGGCTGATTTGGTTTCTGGTACTGGTTCTCCTCCTAGCTAGCAGAGCCTTTCTGTGGGCTCACATGGCCTTTTCTCTGAGTATGAGGGAGGGAGAGATCTCTGGAATCTTTGCCCTTCTTCTAAAGACACCAGACCTATCAGAGGCCCCTACCCTCAGGGCGTCATTTGAATTTCATACCTCCTAAAAGCCCTGTCTCCAAATGCAGTAACATTTGGGGGTAGGGTTTCAACATATAAATTTAAAGGGACACAGTTCAGTCTACATATCAAGATACAAGATACAAGGGGGATCAAAAATGGAGAATGGAAAGGCTGGCTTCACCTTTATGCAACAACTGATTTTTCTGAGTTTTCCTTTGGGCTAGATTAGGACAGTTCTCACCAGAACTGTGCACCTGACTCTCATATCCCGTAATCCATCCTTGTTGGGGAAGATGATGGCTGAGGTGCCTCCAGGGGTGTCCCACTTAAGGTAAGGCCCAGGATAGTTACCTACATCTGCCTGAGATTTGTTCGGGAAACATCCAGGAGTGCTACCAAGTTCTCTTAAAACATTCTTGAAATTATGAGGTTTGCTCTTCTGAGTGGCTAAAGCATGTGATATTCTTTGTTCAAACATCTGATTTCTGTCCAGACATGTTAATTTTTAAGAAGATTTCCATTTAAACCATATTTAGGGACATTGCAGGACTTTCTTTCACTTAATCACAATAATCCAATCCATCTCAGCACTCATGGGTTAAAAAAGTGCAAAATATACACATAATTTTTGGGTAGCCAACCACCCAAGCATGAGCTAATGACATTTTCATCTTGGGAAAAGTATTTTCTTTTTGAAAGTACGTATGTGCCAAACTATTACCAAGGTCTGCAGGAAGACATTTGGGTAATTTTAGGAGCAATTTCAGGATAGAGGTACTATCATAGGAAATTGCTGAGTGGGAGGATATCACTTCCTAGCATTACGGTTTGTTTATTGGGAGCCAACTAGGATGAGAGTGTTAAGTGGTGTATACATAAGTTGAGGCAGTGAGACAAAGAGAAAGGAGAAAAAAAAAAGGAAGTGATCTGCTGGATTCGGAGCCTAACAGACCAGAGCTTGTCATTTGCTAGCTGTGACATTGGGTAAGTCCCTTAATTTTCTAAGCAACAGCTCCCTTATCTGTAAAATGAATGTTGATGACCTCTAGAGCTCTAGGTCAGTCTGGATAGCTTTAGCTGTCACAATAATTCCACAGCTCCACTGGCTTAACACAATAGAAATAACAATACTTCTGACTGCTGACATTGTTTCTTTTTAAGTGAATCTTTAAAATCGAAGTATGGCATACATGCTGAAATATGTGCTAATCAAAATCTTATAGGTCAATTAAGTTCTAATAAAGCAAATACTTCTGTAACCAGCACCCAGAAACCACTTTTATAGTTCTTGTATTACTCCTCCTCCAAATTTTCAAAGCAACCACTGTTCTAACTCCTAGTACCCTGACATAGTTCTGTTTTCATGGTTTATGTAAATGAAATCGTGTAGTATGTATATTTTTGTATCTGGCCCCTCTGAGAGTAACACAATTGTGAGGATCATTACATGTAGCAGCAATTCACTAGCTTTGATCACTTGATGGTGTTCTAGCATATGAATTCATCAAAACTGATCCAGTCTTTGTTGATAGATATTTGAATTGCTATGAAAAATGTGGCTATTCTTCTAACATTCTTATGTAGTTTTTTTTGTTGTGTATATATGTATATGCACATATATGTCCATTTCTATCGGTATATTTTTAGGAATGGAATTGTTGAAAAATGCCATCAGTTTTTCGAAGCGAAAACTTTGAAACCAACTTGGTATTATTAGTCTTTTTAGCTTTATTTAGCTATGTCGGTGGGGGAAAGAAGTGACATTTCATTGTGTTTTTAGCTTGCTTCCTGTAAGAGCTCCTGAGGTTAAACAATGCTTCATATTTTTATAGCCATATAGGTATTTTTTTGTTAAGTGACTGTTTTAAGTTCTTTGCTTGTTTTTATATTGGATTATCTATTATTTATTCATTTGTTGTGTTCCTTATCTATTCTTCATACAAGCTGTTTGCTGCTATATTGACCTGTTTTCTAATTCCTGTTTTTTTCACTTTATCTTTAGTTACTTTTCTGTTCTGTTCTTAGCTTTCTTTGGTTTCTATAATTTTATTTCTTGAACTGGAAGCATATTTCATTTATTTTTATCTTTTTGAAAAAATAAGACAGTGATTATTCTTCTGAACATGGTTTCCTTTTGTTTTGGTTTTGATATGTAGTGATTTTACCATCATTATTTTGGTGCTGGAGATCAAACTCAGGGCCTTGCACTTGCTAGGCAAGCTCTCTGCCACTTGAGTTAAATCCCCAACCCTTATTTTGTTTTATTATTAATTTCTCACTTACTGTATCGAGATCTTGAGATATTATTTACAGTACCTCTACTTTTGGAGATGTATTGACAATTAATTGTTACCTAAGAGATTATCAATTATCTATGTATTAGTATATATCAGAGCCAATAGGGAAAATGTTCAGAGGAATAACTATAGATTTACCTACTTGTACTAATTGATTTATTAAGTATTTTTCTTCAGGTGTGAAACAAGTATAACATTAGGTACTGCTATAGTCTGAAGATGTATTCCCTAAAATTCACATGCTGAAACCTGATCCCCAGTGTAATACAGTGGAGGCTTTGGTGGGTAGTTAGATCACAAGAGCAGAGTGCTCATAGATGGGACTGATGCCCTTATAAAAGAGGCCAAAGATCTTGGTTGCATTCTTCCTCCATCTAGGGACATGGTGAAAAAACATGAGGTATGAAGTAGAGAGTGGGTCCTCACCACACACAGCATCTACTGGCAACTCGATTTGGGACTTCCTAGCCTTCAGAATTGTAAGAAATGAGAAATAAATTTTGTTGATTGTAACCCCATCTGTTTATGGTATTTTATTGACTTTCTGAATGGACTAAAACAGTGGGCTGTCTAGAAGTGGGATGCACTATGGGATTCACTTGGGGAGCATATTTGGCTTTTTTCAAATTATTCTTATCTAGAAGTGGGAACACAAATTAAAGAAGCTAGCAGTTATTGATCAAATCCTTGCTGTTTTGGGCTGATTGCTATAGGGGGTGTTTGGTTTCCTGGACTGGTTGCTGCAAGATGTGAATCGTAGATGTGGTTTTTAAAATTTTTTTTAATTTAATTTTATTTTAATGGTACATTTAGATGTACGTAGTGATAACTTTCATCATAGGAGATCTGTACTTGTATGAGACATATACTGTTGCTCCTTTTTTTCCCATTCCCCTCCCTCACCCCCTCCTCCCTCCCTATTTACAAAACCTTTGTTTCCATTTTTTCCTTTCATTTCTTATTTCTCTTGTCCTCTGTTCTGTTCCCCCTCCCTTGTTCCCTTTCCCATTTAGACATTTTCTTCTCTTTCCCAATATAATACATTTAAGTCTTTATTTACACTTCCAGTTTCTCACACCAGAGAAACTATGCGGTATTTAAACATGTGTGTCTGATGTATTTCACTGAAGAGTATGGTCTCAAGATGTATCCATTTACCTAGGAATATGTCAAGCTTATCATTCTTTATGGCAGAGTAGTACTCCACTATATAAAAACCCACATTTTCTTTATCCATTCTGCTGTTGATGGGCATTTGAGCTGTTTCCAAGATTTAGCTATTACAAACTGTGCTGCTATAAACATGGGTGTGCATCGCTGTGGTATGATGCTTTTAATTCTTTTGGGAAGATACCAAGAAGTGGAATAGCTGGGTTGAGTGGAATCTCTAGTTCTAGTTTCCTGAGTAATCTCCACACTGATTTCCATAGTGTTTGCACCAGTCTACGTTCCCACCAAGAGTGGAGAAGGGTTCCTTTTTCTCCACAGCCCCTCCAGCATTTGTTATTGGCTGATTTGTTGATAATAGCCATTCTTTCTGGAATGAGGTGGAATCTCAGGGTTGTTTTAATTTGCATCTCTCTAATGACCAGTGATGTTGAACGTTTTTTCATATGTTTATCTGCTGTTTTCTACTTCTTCATCTGAGAAGTGTCTATTCATTTCAGTTGCCCACTTTTGGATTGGGTCTTTAAATTTGGGGGGAGGGCCTGATTTTTTTGAGTTTTTTATATATTTGAATTGTAGTCCTTTGTCAGAGGAATAGCTGGCAAAAATTTTTTCCCACTCTGTGGGTTGTATCTTTGCTCTGTTGGTAGTTTCTTTTGCTGTGAAAAAGCTTTTTT
>PVJO010016058.1:0-43166 GCA_004026905.1 Hystrix cristata | reverse complement strand
GATATGAGAAACCATAAGTGTAAATAAGGACAAAGGGGTAGAATAGATATTATGTTTAAAAAAAAAGAGAGATAGTATTCAAAAGAGAGAACTAGATAGGGAAAAGGGGGATAAAGAAGAAGGTTAAAAGAAAAGTAAGATGAAAGGGGAAAAAATGGTAAAGTGTAGCTACATTTGTTGCAAATAGGGAGGGGTGGGTGAATGGAAGGTAGGGGAGGGGAAGGGGGAAGAGGGGGGAAAACCAAGATGTATCATGTACAGGTACAGCATGTTGATTATGATCATTATGTATACAATGTACCAATACACGTTCTTGGTAAAAAATTTAAACAAAAAGAAGATATATTATGTACAGGTACAAATCCCCTATGATGAATGTTATCACTATGTACATCTAAAATGTACCATTGAAATAAAATTAAATTAAAAAAGTAAAAAAAGAGAAATGTAAAAATGCTTTAAGGCCACAGCAATAAACATTTAAAATATCATGAAACAGCACCAAAATAAATTCCAAATTTATGAAAATTTAAAACTTAAAAATGAATTATTAAAATACTAGAAAAGTATAGGCAATTTTACTTAAAGTCCTTGAAGTGGGAGCAGTCTTTCTAAGCATGATACAAAATCCAGAAACAATAAAGGAAAAGAAAGAAAAGCCTTACTTCAAGTATTAAAATGCTCTTCTTAGGAAAAATATCATAATCAAATTCAACAAAAATATTGAGAGAAATATAAATAAATGTAAAACACAAATGACTGGCAAAAAGCTTCTATTCTTTCAAGAAGAGTGCTTGCTAAATTTCAGAGTCCTCCTTGCTATTATTTCTCACTCCATCCAGTGCATTAGTGCACGCTACCAATTCCACATTTAAAGGGTATCCAGAATCTGACCACTTGTTGCCACCTTCATTTGAACCACACAAGTCCAAAGCACCAGATCTCAACCCAAAATGACTGCAATGACTTTTTCCCTCTTATGCCACCTATGCTCCTGCTCTCTGCCCATCCACAGTGGAATCTCAGCACAGCAACCAGAATGATCCTGATAACCAAGTCACAGATCACATCTCTCTCAAAATCCTCAAAGGGCTTCCAACTGCACGCAGCATAAGAGCCAAAGATCCTTACAGTGGTTTGCAACATCCTATAGCAAGCAGCCTGTTGGCTTCCCCAGTCATCACCGGGCAGATCTTGTGCTTCACAAGGTTCTCAACCTTGGTTGCTCAGCTCCGGCCACCTTGGTGTCCTGTGTTGACCTTTCCTCAGGACTTGGGCACTGCAGCTCCTCAGAGTGACCTGTCCCAGGCAGCACACACTTTGACCTTCGGCTCTTCAGGTGTTTTTGTAAATATCACCTTCTCTCTGAATCTTTCCCTGGCTGTAATATTTCATAGCTCAATCTCAACTCTTGAATTCCCCATCCCACTGTTATTACTCAGTTTTCACCATCGAGCTTATCACCATTCAACATTCTAAAGCTGGGCTATTTTGCTCATTTTTGTCCCCATAACAGGTTTTCATCTATTTTTGTTAGTTGATGTGTTTCTAGCTTCTCTAATTGAGTCTAGCACACTATTGACTATAAGTAAAACTTCATCGAATGAATGCTGAGTGAAATTGGTGAGGAAAACGGCAACCCGATAGAAAAATAAGCAAATGATCTTTCAGGGAAAATTAACAAAAAGTGAAGATATTTAGCTTTTTTATAATTAAAATATGCAAAGAAGTTAGACAAATATTAAAGAGTCTGACAAAATTAATGTGATGAAGCAAACGCATTTAAACACAGATGGCATAAACAAAAGCTGTATGAAGAGCAACTTAACCCTATTTATCAAAATTAAAATTCAACACATTTTTAACCACAATGCTGATTTAGAAATTTATTTTACCAGTACACTTACATAAGCTAAGAAACACACACACACACACACACACACACACACACACAGAAAGAGAGAGAGAATAGTCTCTGTGTTAGAAAGTGTTCTGTTTAATAACAAAAAAATTAGAAACAAAGTTGAATGCTGGCCAAATAAACTGAAAAACACTATGCCGACTGTAAATGAGCAGAGTAGCTCTATATGATATGGAAATATTTGCTAGTAGTATTATAAATTGAAAAACCAAGTTTAAATATTAGGTATGGTAGGATACTATTTTTTTCCGAGTGTATAAAACACTCAAATGCCCACTTTCACTTATATTGAAAACATGTCTGGAAGGATGTAAACCTACTTTTTCATGAGCATTATGTGAATCCATCACATCAGGAAAAATATATTCAAATGCTCGTGAAGTTGAGTTGATTATTTGATTTCCTATAAAATTTATTTTTAAATTTAATAGTGAGTAGTTTCTAAAACAGCAAATACATATATAGATGAAGGGCAAATTTCCATATTATAAATTTCTGTGGTCATGTTTGGTCTGCTGAGAATATAAAAAAAATCTTTGAGGAAACTAAAAAATTATCAGGTGATGAAATATTTAGAATTAGTTTATAATCATTAAAACCCAGAAGACAAAGTTACTTAAAGTATCATTTACCCATTAGAAAGACAACGCTGTTAAAATACTTATCTTTATACTATAGCTGGTATACTCTTCTAAATCTTGTTTAAAAATATTTTCTTCTGTGGGTGAACATCTGCTTCAGTCTAGCTACATTCTAACAGAATGAACAATTGAAGATAGAGCTGAAACCAACTTTTGTATTTGTACACAGCACAGCAGTCTGTGATTACAGAGCCACCTTTCAATAAGCTGGTTATAAGAAATAGCTTGTGTAAAGTTAACATTCAGTTTTCCAAACAATAAAAAGATGTAATGGAAAGTTAGGAGGCATGTAAGGGATTACAAGCAACCAACAGAGTTGTCTATTTTCTGTATATCATGTGGATTTGATGACATAGAATAGAATGACAAGATCATTCTTGCATCTTTATTCAGATTTTATCCTAAAAGAAAAAAATACTAATGCTTCTTCACTCAGTTGTCAGGAATGTTCCTAAATACAGTTGGTCATTGATAATATCACGACCTATACAATCCTGGATGGTTTGGGGAAAGTATAGGGCGTTGGCCACCCAGTTTTCAGCTATTGCCAGACTCGTGCCATTGCAGAAAATTTCGCATACCATTTTAGGCAGTATTGTACCAGCACTGTTTCAAAAGTAGTGTGTGCAGCTAGTGTGGAGGAAATAGAGAAAGAGTTGGTTAATGGGGACTGCGGATCTCAGGGGTTACATCCAACCTGCCTGGATGATTGCTCTATTAATGTATGTCATTGTGTACGCACGTCAGAGAGCAGACTGATTTTCAAAACTATGTGATAACATGCTCCAAAATGGCTTTCAAACATGAAAGGGTGAGCCAAGTGAGAAAACCAGATACCACATGAGCCCTGTTGAGACGAAAAGCACATGTGATGATTTTGACAAAAATATCTCTGCATAAATATTAGATTTCCCCTAAAATGCTATATTTCTTAGCTTCTTTTGAAAAAAAAAAAAAAACGAACCCATGTTCTTCAACCAAAGAATGACATTTTTTCAGGGAAGCAATTATCATCCAGCAGATTCTGCCACCACGGAAGGGCGCATACCATCCCGCCATCCATCCGCCCTGGACAAGGTGGAAAAAGCTATCTTTCACCAGATAATTTACCATAAATATCCAGAAAACTGTCCTAATGGGAGTAGTGATCTACCAAGATTACAAATGTGAATGTAGCTCCCTGGGGTTGCTCAGTGCCCAATCTGTATAACAGTCTGCACGAACCAAGGTCCCTCTACTCACGATAGCATATGCCTTTGGAGGACTTAGAATGACAAGGGATGAAGATGACTGAGGTGGACAGTGCAAGATCCGTTCTTTTTGTCGTTCTGGTTAGAATTGCCATCTTTGTTGTCTTTTCTTTCTTTCCTTCTATCACATGCACGTGTGCACACACACACACACATGCAGCACAAACAGAAATTCCAAAACCTAATGGTTTTAAGGTTGACTGTTAAATAAGTACAGTCCAACAGATACATAATTTTGAATCAAATCCAAACGAAACAAAAATTTCTGAGTCGTGATCTCCTATTTGTGGATCTGAGACATTTTTTAAGGTAAAAGGGGAGAGGAGAGAATGCATACCGACTCATCAAGTTAATGAGCATGTTAATTCAACTGATGCTTCACGTAAATTACTGACTTCAGATGAAATGTCAGTTCTGACATTTTTCTCTTTGTATTATTTAACTTATTTACCTGTACATATACTTTTCCAAAAACAATTTCAAGTGAAGTGTCCCCATCAACACTTTTCTATTTAAAAGATTTTATCATTTATCCATGTGTTCTCTTTCCCCAGAAACAAATAAGGGTGGATACCAAAGACAAATATGTGTATGAAAAAGTCTTAAGTGAGGAAAATATAGGTAAGAAAATAAATGGATCCAAGAATTAAATTAAGAAACAAAATATCTTTATAAAAGAAATCTTATATCAACAACATTATCTGTAAAATAGGAGTATATTGCATTCATATTGCTAGACTAGTGTAAGATCTGAGTATTTCTTACTAAAATTTTGCTATTCATTTTATTAACATTGAAACCAGTGGGAGGAAAAATTCCTATGCTATGTGATAGGGTAGCTTCAAAATATTCTTTTTGGCGTGGATGGCATATTTGGATCTCTAAAATCAAATTGTCTCCATTCTCTTCTGAATCCCACCCTGGACTTCCTAGAATTGTTTGTTTCCACCTGAGTGTTCTGAGCTCTGTGCAGATACATCCTTGAATCTGTAGAGCTACATGGCAGGAAAAAAAAGAGATCAGGTGGGAAGGAACACTCCTTGCAAAGGCTTGTCCCTGCCAATTGTCCCCACTGTGGGGGCTGCTTCACCTGCCTTCCTTTTCTTCTACTGATTAGTCTCAGCTCTATCACCCCTGTCAATGCCTAAATGGAAAGGAAAGAGAGAGACCTACTCAAATCCCACCAGCCTTTTGACTCAGATTGGTTTGCCTGTTGGGAAGTTACATCCTCAGAGATTTGCAAAGAAATTTTTCTAGGAACAGGTATGTGTGGGAGGGAAATGGGGACGTTTTAGTCATGTGCTAGGCTTCCCTTGAATCTTACTAAAACTGAGGTGGAAAATTAATGCTTGAAATGCTGAACAAAATTATTTTCTTTGTTGGTTAAGAGTATGCCTGAAGCTGTGAGGACTTGGCACATCATACTTGTCACCTGGGAGAAAGAAAAGGGTTGGAAGAACCAGGATGATGGAAGATCAGCGGTGTGGATATCTCCTTGTCAGTTTTATTTTTAAATTTTGAACCGTGTGATTAAATTATCAACTCAAAAATTGACTTTAAAGTTGCATAAATGACAAAGAAGAGAAAGGAAGAAAGAGAGAAAGGAACAGAAAAGAGGGACAGCTATAGCATGCAGAAAGTAAACATAGAAAATGGGAGAAAAAGGATCATAATGTGTTTTGTAAAAGTTGCATTCAGTGCCAGAATCTCATCTCTATGTCTATATATAGAATAAACTATAAAAGTGACATCAGATAATCCATTGTAAATGTACCTAAAGTCAAGGATAGACACTAAACAGTGATTAGTTGTTCCTGTTCACAGTGGAAGGGCCAGGCCCACATTGTAAATCCATCTATTTACAAGTGGTTTTCTATTGAACTTATGTGAATAATTACAGTTTACACCCCCCCCCCCCAAAGCTACTTGAATTGTAGTGTGAACTTTCATTTTCTAATACAGGAACTATTGTTCTAGGAAGCATTCTTAAAGACAGGCCCCTTGCTTTATAATGTACCTTTTTATTTGATCATATAAAATCTCTAAAATTCACTATAAAGCTGCCACTCTAAACACCTTATGAAACAATTTAAACATATTTGGCAGCTCAAAAACTGCCTGAAATTCCAGAGACCTGCATAACACTTGTTGACACTTTTACCAGTCATTTAATAACCTCCAAAGTGTATTATTTTCCTTTCTCTCCCCTCACAAAACAGTGAGAAAGGGTAGTTTTTGTAAGAGACTTCAAATAATCAAGCTAATATAATGGGTCACTTGGTCTCTGTGCCACTAATGTAGTAGATGCTTGTCTTTACAAAGTGGAGAAATATTGGATATATGTATTTCTATTCTGGGTATCTGGTATGCTAGTAGATTTTTAACAAACAGGTCTTTGTTACAAAATCAACTTTTGGTCATCAATTTCTGTGGTTTCAATATTATTGTGACAAATTTTAAACCACCGATATTCTAGGTTTAGGTGAATCTCTATCCTCCGCATCACTTTGTGTCCCCTCTCTACTATGTGTCCACACATCACTTTGCCTATCAGTGTTTCTCACTGATAATAGCAACCACCCTCCCCTAAATGCAACCCCTGAATCCTTCATCTGTCCTTGGTTACACAGTCAGAAGGATCTTTCTGAAATGCACAGTTTCCATATCAATGTCCTTTGCTAACTTCAGACATTGCCCAAAGTCCTGTTGTGCCAAGACGTTCCAGTTTGACTTGCCCCATGTCTGTATTTGGGCTGGCCACAATGGTTGGCTCAAAGTTCCATCAACATCTCCCCTCGCATCTCTGTGTGTTGGCCTCCCCTGTAATTTTTTTTCTCACTAGTGCTTTCGTTATAGTTCTTTCCGTACTCAAAATACCTTCCATCCTTCTCACCATAGGTAGTTAAGTCACGTTCTGTCTGAATTTTCTGTTTTTAAACTTCCCAAAACTCTGAATCTTAAACATCCTGTGCACTTGCATGCAAATGCTGTATCGCAGCGATTTCTTCCTTAACTCACTGGTGTTCACAGCTGAATGCGCTCTTAGGCTGCGGGCCCGGTAGCAGGAGTGAGTGACTGGTGGTGTGCCGCAGCAGGGTACGTTCCCGGCTAGTGTTGGCCCACTTTGCTCTGCTTCTCAACTACCAGGAAGTGGTCGGCTTTGCTTCCACGTGAGGATTCTGCCTCGGATCCTGCCGACCGCGGGCTTAATCTCTGGAGCACTGAGCTGAAAATAAAACACTCTCCCTTTAAATTGCAGGTGTCAAATAACTTGCCTCAGCAGTGGGAAAGCTGAGGGGTGCAGGCACCATGTTTATTTTTTTCAGTTTTCATAGAACATAACTGAAATATTGCTATTATGTTTCAAAACTGAAAATATTGCCATTTCGAGACTGTATCTCTGTAATGTATTACCTGTAGAATGAATGCAGCAGGATCATGTATAAAACAAGTTGTCTCAGAGTATTTAAAATTTTACTATTCTGTATCAATTTATGCTTTCTTTTGGTTACTCCTTTAGAAAATAAAATAGTGTCTAAAAGCACACATTAGATTTGCAGATGACCCTGCACTAAGAACAATTGTTATCATCTTGGGACTTATGCTTAGAATTAAAAACAACTTCAATAAAGAGAAATCATAAGAAATAAAATTTAGCAAGGGCAAGTTTACTGCAACATGCTTTGGAATAAGAAAAGAAGCACACAAATTGCAGTAGGGAAGGGAGAGATTATGGTAGAAATGCATAAAGCTAGCATTTTAAAAAGTATAAAAGAATTAAGCATTATGTAGATGTACCAACCCTCATGATGAATGTAATCATTATGTACCGCAAACGTGTACTAACAAAAATTAAATTTTTCTTAAAGTAAGCATAAGAAAACATCTCATGGGCAAGTATAAGACTTAAACAAGTAGTCATGCTGTAATTACCAAACATGTCTTGATGGCTCATGCAAAGACCAGCCACACACTGATCATTTATGAACTGATACTAAGGAATAATTATGTGTTTAACCTACCTTAAATGGAGTATGTGGTCCTTTAAAAGATAAAGATATTCAAAAGGAGAAAAATTGGTATAAACCATAGAGAAAGAATTAGTTAGATATTCACCTCAGTTGTGTATCTCTAAATTTGGACTCATTTACGTAAAGAATTTGAAAAAACATTTAAATGAAATCACAGGGAATTCACAGCATTCATTTAAAGGTTAAAACAATTACCCTGAAAATAGAGCCAAAGAAATTGCTAGATGTAATTGGATAAAGGATGGATGAAGGCCGATTCTAATACATAACGCATCTTTTTCTGAAACCCTTAGGGCCAAAATAATATGATTCAGACCTCAGAAAATGAACTCTGTGCTCCAGTGCCCTCCACCAGGTTCTGGGGTGGGACTCCACCAAACACATTAATATTTCTGCAGTCAGTCATATGAATAGTCTCAGTTGGTGAGACGGATAAAGACTCTAAGTAGCTTTGTGTTAGTTCAGGCTAGGTCAGATTTTGCTGCCAAAAGAGTTAAAAATAAGATCCACCTTTCAGAACTTTTTGGGCTTTAGTCTTATCTTTGTCTTGTTAATTATAGAATGAGAGATTTTGCTCAGGAAAGTTTTCAAGTGTTGAAAGCTGTAAGAAGTCTTATCTAGTGATTATTTCTACTTACTTCTTTGTGGAGTATCTTCAGAGATACTAATGAGTCTCTTCAATTCAAAATTAAATACATATCACGAAATACTACAATCTTCTCACAAGGGCTTTGCATTTTTCCTACATGTCACCATTCTTCATTCTTGCCTGAATTGTTTTCCAACTTTTTTCTACCCAGTGATGCCTCAACTCTTGTTGAAAATTTTCCTGGTGACCCACCTCTTTCATAAAATCATCATACATCATCTCCTCTAGACCCATGAAATGCAACACTTCAGCATCTGCTTTGTTGTTTTCACCTTCCTGTTGCATCCAGTCCTTAACCTGCACTTTGATGTGTTGTGTTGTTTCCACGGTTTCTTCTTTATGTATGGTCTCAGGTCTTACATGTGACTGTAAAGTAAAACAAATCAAGCCAGGCCCAGCGGTGCATGCCTCTAATCTCAGAACTTTGGGAGGCTGAGAGGATCACAAGTTTGAGCCTCACCCGGGCAACTTAGCAACTTAGCAAGATTCTGTCATGAAATAAAAAATTAAAAAAGAGCTAGGGATATAGTTTAGTGTGAAAAGTGGGGATCAACCCCCAATACCACACACACACACACACACACACACACACTCACACACAGGAGGAAATTAAATGTATTTTAGGATAAGAACAAATTTTAAGTGGAAACAATGTTATTGAAAATACATCTTTATATATATTTCTCATAATTCAAGACTAAATCCATAAAACAATATTTTAAAATATTTAAATATATTTGCAAACCACCAAAGTTAATGTTCACCTGAAAAATTAAATTTCCTCTTTCTTCAGATCCAAAAATTTTTCTAAGATTCTAAATAAGTAAGTGAATTTAATGAGTCATTGGTAAAGGCAATTTTACCAATTTTAAAATTGCAATAACAGCTGGTAACAATTTTTTCCATGTATTTTTCTTGGATAACTATCCAAGTGTTAATTTTACTTAATCAGGTAAAATCTGGATATTGGAAAAGTTTTTATGAATGGTATAAATTTGTTTACTTCGTATCAAACATAGATGATTTATAAAACATGAGAGGAAATATAACTTCATCTTACATATACAATAAATCTACTTAATCCTAAATAGTCCATTTCCCTTGTTTAATATTAGTATAAGAATAATGCATTTTATTCCTTACCATATATTGCAAAAATTTTAGTATGAAAATTTATCTATCATCCTTTTTTGATCTTTCCTTCTTTTCTCCTTTGCTACAGTAATTTCTATTTTTCTGCTCAAATAGAAAAATTTCAGTGTTAACTATAGGAAGCAGGGCTATGCCTCTCTTTTACAAAAATCTAACAAAGCTACAGTTTTTTAAAAATTTTCTCTCAGAAGCTAGATTTGTAGGACAGTTTTTTTCATACAGATATAAATTTTGGTTCCTATGATATTTTTGTTAGGCATTGTTTTACATTACTTAATAAGTATTTGAATTTTATTGTTTTGGAAATAGAGGGATTAGAAGATTCTCAAATGTGCCAAATTAGAGGCAGATGATCCAAGGAAACAGCCAAAAAGGCATATTGATGCCATTTCATTTAGCAGAAAGTAACAGATGTTTTCCCAAAGGATATATACGGGGTAGCTAGCTAGAACCAGTTTTTATTGCATTGATAAAAGAATCTGGAAGTCTATAGTTATATGAACATACGCTGATACTCTTGTATGCTTGGAAATTATTTCCTCTAGAAAAACAAAAACTGTATTTGGTTATTTGTATAAATGGTATGTGTCAGCAGGATGTATCTGGCAAAGAAGTCACAAAAAAGAGAAATTCAAAACACTCTTCAGGTAGTAGGTGTTGAAAGAGCAGAGCACTATGTGTTTTTGTGAAATTGTGCCAAGAAATCATGAGTCCAGTTGATTACTTTTAAGATTTTTTTGCAACAACGGGAGGTTGAATACTTTATTCATTTGGGGGGTGCAGGGGGTGCTGGGGATTGAACTCAGTGCCTGGCACATGCTAGGGGAGCACTCTACCACTTGAGCTAAATCCCCAACCGCTGTTGACACAGTCTTGTACACACCAAATCCATTTGATTTTTTAAAATAGATCTACAAGCAATTCCAAAATTCCCAACTCTTCTAATTCTGTTCTAGGCATTAAAAGAGAGTACTCATATTGAAACATCCTAATTGCCTGTTATAAAAACTGGACTATTTTCTGCTTTTTGATTAGACTATTCATGTGTAATAAAGGAAAAGTTCAGAGTTAGAAAAGAGTCATCCTGTGACTGTGATATGGGTGATGGCAGAAGAGCATGTTTAATTTGGAATCTATAAGGAGTGAAGAGATCCCAAACTGGGAGGATTAACTTATGATTTGCAATTTTCTGTAAGCAATACAAGATAAATGAGGGTGACTTACCATGATTATGAATGAGGCATATAGTGAATGATATTTCATTGATAAAACCTGTAGGAGAAATTTATTAATTGTGTTAGTCAGGTTTCCATTGCTGTGACTACAAACCTGAAATAAACAATTTAGAGTAGGAAGGTTTATTTTGGTTCACAGAGGTATCAGTGTATAGCCATGGTACTAGCTCCATTGTTGGGGGTCTGTGGTGAGACAGAGGCATCGTGACAAAGAAGGTATGGTGGAACAGAGTTGTTCACCCCATGGTGCCCCGAAAGCAGGTGGGGTGAACGAGCCAGCAAGAGAAAAAGAGGTCAAAATAATATATCCCTTTATTCTTCTTCAAATATTTTCAATACTTGATTAGTTTATTGTTTCATTAGCACATATTTGCAGTATATAATAAGAAATATCCTTGAAAGACCCACCCTCCTTTGAAGTATTTCAGCCACAAAGCCCCATCTCCTAATAGTCCATTCAGCTATGAATCTGTCAATGGATTAACACATTGATGAAGGTAACACCCTCATGAACTGATCTAATCTCTAGGCCCCACCTCTGAACACTGCTGCATTGGAGATCAAGCCCTTAGTACATGAGTCTTTGAGGGACACTTCATGTTTGAACCATAAGAAATGGGAAGCATTGAAATAAAATTTAGAGACAATGCTTAGTCATCGCCTTAATTTGCCCTCCCTTGATCACCAGGCCCAACTATATTAACCTCCTTGACATTATCTAAAATCACAAGGCCTCTTCCTGTATCAGTGCTTTTTAACTTATTATTCCTGCTTCTCTTCTTGTAGACATTTCAGGAGAAGGCTTGTTCCTTTTCTCTGTCAAGACTCTGTCCCAAAGTTATCTTTCATTGAGGACTTCCAGGACCCCTTTGTTTAGTAGTGCTACCATCCATCATCCCCAACATGGTGGAAGAAGGGGAATATAATGGAGATATTACAGATATGGAAGAATAAGGAGATATGTTCTGTTTTGAACACGCTAAAATAGAAATGTTCTCAAAAGTGATAGAAAAACAGGGCTGGGGATTCAGCTCAGTGATTAGAGTGCTTGCCTTGCAAGCACAAGGGCCTGAGTTCGATCCCTGGCACCACAAAAAAAAAAAAAAAAGTGATAGAAAAACAATTCTGTAACTCTCTTTGGCACATTTATTGTGAAAATGAAGATAAATATCATCAGTCAGATTGTCCATGTTCCGGAAAATATATATATATCACTTGGGATAGTATGCAAAGTCATTGTAAAGGGTCCCAGAAGAACGCTATGAAGGGACTTCAAGCACATCAACACAGAAATCAGTCTGTTTGTGGTGTGGAGGCTGGGTGGCCTTCGGATTAACAAATGGTGGGGACAGAAAAAGGAGTTGAATGTTTGCACCATCTGTGGTGATGTGCAGAATGTAATGTTAATCTGGACTTCCACTGCAAAATAAGGTCTGTGTGGGTTCACTTCACCAATAATATTGCTATTCAGGAGAATGGTCTCTTAACAAAATCTTAAATTTCTTGGATGAAAAATACATCTGCAGGGTTTGGATTGCTCATTCAGTATCCCAAGCCCAGAAAGATAAGCTAATTCTTGAAGGAAATGCCACTGAACCTGTCTCATATTCCGAGGCTTTGGTTCAGCAAACAGGAATTGCTAAAAACAAGAATATAGAAAACACTTGGATAGTGTCTATTTCTGAAAAAGTGTTACGTCTGGAGGTGGACAGTGAGCTGCTGCCCCACTAGAAAATACACTTCCCAGGGATCATAAACCCAGCTACAGTAAAGAATTAAAGAAACCAAGTTTAAATTAAGAGAAGACAATTTATTTAGAAGTGATAAAAAAAGGGGCAAAGGTAGATGATAGATAGCTACTTGACGAGTAGGGAGCATTTGAAAGTGAAATACTCGTGGATTTCTTGTCTGCAGCTCCTTTTATTGAGATCCTTGTCCTATGTAGGCTCCTGGAATCTGACTGGGTGTCTAGCTTGTCCCTTATCTTCTCCCTGGCTTGTCTTTCAGCTTGGCCTTGGATTTCTTCTGGCCATGCGACCCCTCCTTGTTCTTTGATAGAGGATAACGTCATGAGTAGGGGCTTCAGGACAGGTTACTTAGACTTAAGGAATAAAGGGGAAGTTTGTGCTTCTTATGTTAATCACACTACCTCAGGCCTTTCCTTAACTATCAGATTATAGCTGTCTGTGCCCTTCAGAGCCTGACTGAAGAGGTCAAAATTGTCTATTAATTTTCTTTCTTTTTTTTTTTTTTTTTTTTTTTTTGGTGCTGGGGATCAAACTCAGGGCCTTGTACTTGCGAGGCAAGAGCTCTAGCCACTGAGCTAAATCCTCAGCCTACTAATTTTTAATAACATCTAATGAGGGCTTTACCTATCTTTCCCTACCTAGGAACCCCTGTCCCTACAAAAGGAACAGTTCAGCTGATGAACAAGATCTAAGAGTAATACAGCAACAGAAACAAGATGCCAGAAGATTCCTAAAACCACTTGTGACATTTTTAAGGATTCAATAAAACCCGACCACTTGAGATATTTTGAAGATGTAATAAAACCTCTTGACCACTTATGACATTTTAAAGATACAATAAAACTTCTCTATTGAAAGAAGAAAAGAACCCAGTCTTTTAGCATATAAAAGGTGTACATTTTGACTATAAACTTTTAGAAGTCCTGTACATAAAGGTAATATGAGTACCAGGGCTTTTCTTCAGGGCAGGAAACCAGAAAAGCCAGACAAACTATAAAAATCTTTTTTTTTTTTTTTTTTTTTTTTTTTTTTTTTTTTTTTTTTTTTGCTTAACAGTGAGCCACTGAAGCAAAATGGCTTAAAAGGGCTGCAGTTTCAAAGAAACAAAAGTAAAGTCAAAGCAGACTAAGGATCTGCAGCTCCATTTTCTTATGGGGTTATTTGGTGATTAAATATAAATTAAAGGCTGAAAATACAAGAATCAAAACAGAGAGCAACTGCTGTGGCACAGATGGACAGTCACAGCTTGGTTGCTGAAAAGATTAACATTAAAAACAAGCAAAGTACTTTACATTGAGACATTATAAAAGATGCCTTGAGGGCTTTGGGGGGAAAAATGATACCCCATCCTTTACAGGCTTAAGGGGTCAAGGTGGAAGACTTTGACAAGTAAGCTCAGGGAACCCAGCTTCATTAGGGCGAGCTAAGAGGGTTTTCTAGAGTTCAATAATTCAGGCACACTCAGAGGCTTCTGCAGCCATGATCCAAGGGGGTCTGGCTACCATTCGAGCTAGTGGCAGAATTTAGCATCATCTACATGGTGTTGGTTTTATGAGCATGCAGAATGCAAGAATTGCAGAGACAGAGGCTTCACCCAGATTTCAAAAGAAGGCCTGACAGGTCAGGGAGTATGATCCTCAGAGAGCAGTGTACAAAGCTATAAGAATGAAATCAAAAGCACAGTGGAGACTCCAGGCAGTTGGAGAAGCCAGGAACATGGAATAGCTAAGGAAATGTGCAATGCTGCCCCAAAAGGCAAGAAAAGCTACAACCTGTAATGCAGTAGGGGTGGGGCTGCCTGAGCCTTTTGGAGTTCACATTTTTTTGGCACAACTTGCTCCAGGGGCTCAACATGTTGCGACAGGATTTAGTGCTTGCCCTGCTGGGATCCAGTCTTGCTTTCGTCCCACTGGTTTCCACCCTCTTATTCCTCCCTTTTGGAATAAGAATGTTTACCCTGCACTGCTGTATATTGGAAATGTTTAACTTTTTTTTTTTTTAAAGAAGCTCACAGCTAAGAGTTTGTTTTGGGTCTCAGAAGAGACTCTGGACTTGGACATTTCAGCAGTGGCGAAACAGTTAAGAATTTGTCAACTCAGAAATAGACTAAATATATTGTGTATTAAAGGATGCACATGAGTCTTTTGAGGGCCAGGGAAAGAGCCTTATGTTTATATCAAACCCCCACCACCACCACCAAGCCTTGTGCACTCAGAAGCAGGGTTTATGGAAGGTAACTGGGTTATGGGAAAACTACAGCTGACTTGCTGGTAAGAGATGGGGGCCTGGCTAGAAGGGAGTCACTGGGGACATAATCCAGAAGGGTGTACTTCCCTCCTAGTCTCCTTTTTTCTCTCTCTATTTCCTGGTTGCCATGATGTAAGCAGCTTCCTTCCACTCAGGGCCCTCCACACACTGATTCTGTTTGAGCCTGCTAAACATGGACCAAAGCTTCTATAGTCATTAACTAAAATAACCTCTCCTCCTTCAAGCTGTGGGTAGCAGGTATTGTGTCTTATTGACAAGAAAAGCAAATAAGACAATATGTAAATCATGATTAGCAAACTAAAAAGAGAATTAGATAAATTCACAATCATAGAACAGACTTAAACGTAGATCTAATAGAGGAAAAAGGAACATAAATATGTAACATAATATTTATACCTTCTCTAACCAATCTATATGCAATAGTCCAACAAACAAAAGCAAATGATGGCATTTTTGTGTACACATTGGAAGATGAGGCAGGAGGCTCACAAATTTCAGGCCTGCCTAGGCAACTTTATGAGAACCTCTCTTAAAGTAACAAATAAATAGATTTGTAGCTCAGAGATAGAGGTGCCCATAGGTTTGATCCCAAGTCCAGAAAAAAAACTATATTTTTATGTTCTGTATTGGTCAGAGTTCTCTAGAGAAAAAGAATCAATAAAGAGTTTTATTAAATTGTTCACACAATTATGTCCACAACCTGTGGAACCGATGTCCCAGCTCCATCCAAAGACCAGATAATGTTATAGAATCAGAGAGACCCGATGATCCAATTCAAAGTATGTCAAGCAGAAAATTACCTCTTACCTGAGTTAAGGTCATTCTTTTGTTCTGTTGAGAGTTTCAGATGATGGCAAGCAACCCATCTCCACTGTGAGAGACAGTCTGCTTTGCTTTCCTCTTCTGATTTACATGTTAATCTCATTTAAAACACCCCCACAGAAGCAACTAGAATAATATTTGACCACATATCTGAGCACCTCATGGCCTACTTGAAGTGACCCATAAAATTAACCATCACATGTTCATTATGAAGAAACTTTCCATTTTCAGATCACAATGGAATCAAGCCAGGGCTCAGAAAGAGATAGAAAAAGAACACAAATTATCTATAATAATAATGCAAATGGCACTTTACTACCAATCCTAAAGACAAGGGAAAAGATAAAAGTCAGTCTTATAATTTGTACGTAATGGATAAATTTCTAAAAATATGTTAACTTTCAAAATCGACAAAAATAAGTAGAAAATTTGAAGAGTGAATGTCTTAGTCATTTTCCTCATCACTAGGACAAAATATCAAAAACTCTTAAGGGAGCAGAGGGTTATTTTGGCTCACAATTTCTAGAGTTTAAATCCATGGACTGCCAGCTCCAAGTCAGGACAACATGGCAGAGGGGCATAGTGAAGGGAATTTACTCACACTGGAGTATTCTGAAAGCAGAGAGCAAAGGGACAAGTGGGAGAGTGAGATATACCCCCATGGGGCCACACCCCCATGACCCACTTCTTCCAACCAGGCTATTTAACTACAGACTCACCAGTGGGCTCATCTAATCCACCAATGAGTATAGTGCCCCAGATCCAATCACCTCCCAATGACTCCACCTATGATCATGTGAGGCTTTAGGGGGACATCTAGATACAAACCATAACAGTGAAAATCTGTTAAAGAAGTCCAGTTTGTTATAATTTTGTCCCACAAAAAAAAATCCTAGACAAACAACTTGTTTGATAAATTTTACTAAGCGTGAAAAGAGAAGTTATTCTACCTATTAGGGCAGAATTATAGCAAGGAAGAAGAGCTGGGGCAAAACTAAAGGCAAACAGGGGTCAGTTTTTAGGGCTCTACCATCTAGGGAGAGTAATTCTGTAATCTATTTAGAAGCAATAGTCATTGATTTATTCACATGAATATATTCAATCTAATTACCAGATTTTAAGTCATAAATCAGTTTATCAAGAAGCTTACACTTACTATTTTCTATATATAATATTAAAGATGGTTATTGAATCCTTAAAGAACTATGTTGCCTCCCTTTGCTCCTCACTTTTGTAATAAGTAAAATGTAATAAAATATTTAATATTTCATTTATATATCACATCTTGATAATTTTTACTATTTCTATCACAATAAAAAAATTGTGATTTTTTAAAAAGTTGGATTACTAAAAATAACATTGCAAACATCTCAAAGTCCAATGTTATTGACTGATTCTCCAACTCACTTCACCTTAGCACTTTGAGTTTAAAACATGTTCAGTAAATTTTTTTTTCTCTTTCATCTGGTATCCTTTGTTTTTGTATTTCTCTACCTCTTTTCTCCCTTCTTTCATGGGATACAGCTATGAGACCAACAAGCTGCCAAAAATATCAGAGAGCTCCTCTCATCTTTCTAGTATAAAACAGCCCAACTAACAGTTCTTAACAACTCAGACAAGAAAAATGTTTATTTTCTAGACTATTAGGAGGAAATGTCAAGCTACAATTCCAGGAATACTTCTGAAACTTCAAGCTATGCTGACAAAACTCTGCAAATTTTGATCCCATCTGACTGCAAGAGTGTATCTAAAAAAATCGAGGAGACCAAGATGAAATCATTCTTGTTAGACCCAAATAAAACTGGAGCTGGGAAGTAATGAAAGGGGAGGGCTCATGCCTGTTTATCTGAGATAGGTACTGTTTCAAAACCTTCTGAAGTTCTATAAGACATTTCATCTCATTCTACACACACCCCATGCTTCACACATCTTGTGCAAATGCCCAGGTTTCTGCAAAAGGTTTGTCTTTAACATTCTTTAAGATGGAAACAATTCAGACAAGAGTCTCTAGACAGAGGTTCCCAACCCCTGGGCCACTGACCACTCCGTGGCCTGTTAGGAGCTGGGCTGTACAGCAGGAGGTGAGGGCAGGCGACAGAGTGAAACTTCATCTGTATTTACAGTCTCCACTGAGGACATTACTGCCTGCGATCCACCTCCTGTCAGATCAGCAGCAGGATTAGATTCTCACAGAAGCATGAACCCTACTGTAAATTGCATATGTAAGTGATCTAGGTGGCAAGCTCCTTTAAATCATCCCCAAATCAACCCCACCCTCCCCACTGACTGTTGGTGGAAAAAAAAAATCATATAAAATTGGTCACTGGTGCCAAAAAGGTTGGAGACTGCTGCTCTAGGCAGAATATTCACCCAGTAGAAGCACCTCTACCAATAAGCTAATATCAATTCTTGCCTTGGGCCTCCAACACCAACTTTGTATCCAAGTAGCTTACATCACTTCTCTCTTTTTTCCTGTAAAACTTTCTCTTTGCTTCAACCTGTTTAAATCTGTCCAGGCTTTGCCACGGCATGCATACTCACCGCAATGTTCTGCTATTCCTAAATAAATATCAATATTCCTTGGATAATCTCTCTCTGATTGCTACTTAGGTAAACAATTGATTACCTCTTATGGAAATTGCTGCCATCAAACTCACAACTACCACCGATGAGACATTATTGGTATAGGCTACGCCAAAGCAGCATATGGGCTATGAAATCTCCATTTCTTAATGCAGTGAGAGTCTTTGGTGCATTCACAAAGAATGGTATTTGTCAAATCATCATCAAGTTTACTTACTCCCAGAAATGACTCAAAGATCTAGATTCCTCCATTTGTTCCTGCTCTCAGAGAGTCCTTGCTCCTGACCATGTGGCTGAGTAAGACTGAGAAATATCATGAGAACCTATCAGAAGACTGACTATATACATCTCTTCCTTTCACATCCCACTGGCCAGAACTGAGCATGCTGCCATCTGAATGCACTTGGTCTGGGAACCGTCTTCCTATGTGCTCAAGAGAAAAAAGGTTTGGTCACCACACAGCATTGTATTACCATAAGCTGCAAATGCATTTTCAGACCACTAAAGGGGTATATAAGTCAACACTGAAGCACTTGCAAATAAAGGATCTGTTCTAATTTTTAAAAAACCAAGTCATTGTAATAGGACATAGAGTATGGGAAGTTGTAATAAAGGAACTATGCTTTACTATCGGTTACAAGTTGTTAGGTCGCTTGCATTCATGGGTAAACAGGAGAAAACAATAACAAATGATTTATTTTGCCTCTGAGCTAAACATGCATCAAAACTTCCACCTTAAAGGCCTTCGTCCATCTCTGGGATTATCTCAGGCTGTTTGCAAAATGGTAGAAACTGAATAAAGTGTACAAAGCTCCACTACCTTTCTCAAAAATAATGTACCCATTGCATTGCACATACTGAATTATTCAGTAGTAAATTATGTATCCATATATATATCAAATATGCATATAAGCATATATATATATATTTCACAGTATTATACAAAATTTGAATCTACTTTAGTTTAATAGGGCATAACTTGTAATCCCAATGGTTAAAACGAAAACATCAATAAAACATGAAACTAAATAAAAGCCAATGCCTGTCAAAACAACGATTGAATAGCAGAAGTTAGCATGTGACAAATTAATCCTCTTATGAAAAGCAAATGTCTCTCTGCCTTCTCTGAGTTATGTCTGTGTTGGAAATTTGAAGAACGAGTCTCCTGAGTTTAGAAACTCCTGGAATTCGTAAGTATCAGAAGGTCAGAATATATTCCCTATTCAGTGAAAGGATGAAAAAGGAAAATAACCCGAGAAAACTGTGAGTTAAAAGCTGGACAACAGGAAGATTCAAGGCAAAACAGTCATTAAAAGTCCTTTGGGGCTGACTTTTTCGAAGTAGCTGGCTGACAGGCTTCATGGTTGTGTCCAATTTTTTTGGTTTTGGTTCTTTGGCAGATAGATCCGTTTACTACTGACCTTACATGTGTGCCTAATATGCAATTTTCAAAAGGACTCGAGGCACTGAGAAGGTTGTTAAAACACAGGCAGACGAGTCTGTGAACAGAGGTTTCCTTTCCTTCCTGCATGACGCTTTATACACTTCTGCTGAAATTCAGAACTGGTTTTCTTGCCCATGCCCTGTCCTCACTTGTTTTCTTTCTCTTCTGTGTGCCCACATTCTGAACAATCTCCAGCCAGCTCAGTAGCTCCTAGATTATCCTTCACAGCTTCCTTTGCCCCCCGCAGGGAGCAAAGCCAAGTGCTGGGCCTCCTGGAAACTGCATCTGTGCTGGAGCTGGGAAGCAGAAGGGCAGTGTTCCTAGACAACAGTTCTGCCTTACAGCATTCGAAATCAGTGCATTTCATGATTTAGATTGCAACCTTAATTTATCTGCTAGTTTTATTATGAGAGTAACGTGCTCATAAAAATTAAACAGAGGATGTCAATTTTTCCCTACTTTCCTGTACAAACTAAGGAATTTGATGTAAAGTCTTTTCCAGTACTATGTATGCACAAGCATTTACACACACACACACACACACACGCACATCTCAACATTCAATAGTTTTTGTAAATTGAGGTGTAGCTTACGTATAATACACACTTTTGCATTTGAAGTGTATGATTTAATCAACTTTGACAAATTGATGCACATAAAGAACCAGCGCCCCAGTGAAGATATAGAACCTAAAAATCACCTGCAAAATTTCCTCAGCCCCTCTCTCAAATGTGTCCAAAACTCTGATTTCAAGTGCCATCAATTAATTTTGCCTTTCTTACAAAAAGCTTTATATGCCTTTTGTTTATGGTTTCCCCTGCTCAATACTGTTTATAGGTTTCCTCCATATTGTACATTGCACAGTCGGGGGTGGTTCCTTTTGTGGCTCAAGTAGTATTCTGCTTCTTATGAAAATAATAATTTTTAAAGATCTTCTCATTGGTAGATATTTTTTAACATAAAACTTTGTATACAGAAGGATTTTACCGTGCAGTTCCTTTCCTTTTACATTCAGAATTACATCCTGGACACGTTTTCCTAAATGTCCATATGGATTTACTTGAATCTTTCCTAAGACTGTATAGTCTTCCTACATGGGCAAATACTGTGAATGACATACTCAATCCTCTGTCTATAATTATAGACTTTCTATATTAAAAGAGTTTTGTAAATTGAAGTTATTCTTGCAAATAATTTGAAAAAATAACATAGAAGTGTCCAAAATTCCACATATTTGGGAGAACATGCTGTATTTCGAAAAGATGACAAGAAATTAGAAGATAGCCCATTATTAGACAAGAGGAAGGGAATGAGCAGGTGTGAGAGAGGTCTACGAGAGATAATGGGGGGAACGGGTATGAGCAAAATATATTATATATATTAAATCCCTCTCAGATGTAAAGCTGGGGTCCAAAATGGGGCAAAGGAGGTGATGTACAAATGATCAAAGTGTATTATGTGCATGTATGAATCTGGCAAAATGATACCCATTACTGAAATCTATACACCTGATACAAAAGAAAGCAAAAGGAAAAAAGATGTGTTTGAGATAAAAATACTGATATGTATAAATCAAAAAACTCCTTTCTTACTCTGTAATCCCAAGTTATATTACCAAGATGGAGCCACACTTAACAGTTTCTATTGTAATAAACTGTTAGTTATGAGACTACTACTTTGAATAATAACATGTTTCAATGCTAATTTAATCAACCTTAGAAATACTTCTTGATCTTCTGTTATGAGAGACGAAAAATTTAGTAGTTTTGCACCATTCACGTCTCCTTTACCACTCTCCAACTCCAAATGTGTAATTTTTTTACATTATAGACATTGTTACTGTTCTACAACAATAATTTATCTTACATGTTTTATCGAGATCTCAGTTCTGCAAGTATAAAGCCACATAAAAGTATTTCAGACACATAAAGTTTCTCCATTCAAGAACCAAGTAGAACGAACAGGACAAAAGAAATAAATGTATTCTTGTATTAAAACACTTTCCTTGATTAAACGTGAACATTCTACATTTTGGAGAGTGGATTAATTAATCTACTTTTTATTAGTTTTTGAAACTTTTCTGAGAATCAACTAGAATTTGCACGTAATGTGTTTAGTGTATTTATTATTTTATTTTATGAGACTATCTCCATACAGATACTTGCTTTCTTTTCAGGATCATAATGATTAACTTTGAGCTCTTACCTTTCCAAGTTACCAGTTTGCTCACATATTCCATTAAGAGCTTAGAGTTGAGCATTGACAAGCAGCAGTCCTCAGAAGAAATCTCATCTTTGAATGCTTTCAGGTCTTTTTACCCACTTTCTTCATGGTATTCTTTAACGATTTTCCACTAGCGATGCACTACTTTCCTTATCATTATTTAAAGTATTATTTCTTCTTAACTTTTGTTGCCATCAGGCCCTTTATCTCCTGTAGGCAATTGGAATTGATCCCTTCATGTCACTGATTTTCATATTTTCGGTATGTCTGTTTTGTCTCTACATTTTGAGCAGTCTTCTTTATTTATCTTCCAGATTCCATTTTCAGCTGCCTGTTGTTATATTTAACTCATTTCCTTCCTTTTTAGTTTTAGCAATCATATTTTAAATTCTAATATATTTCTTTTTATCCAACTACTCTTCTTAAAAAAACATGTTATAAAAGTTATATAGGTCTTCTTACATTTCAGGTACATATTAAATGTTTATAAATGTAATAACTCACTTAATCCTTGTCATGGACTAGTAAAATAGATTATATTATTAATCCAAATTTGCCAGTTAAGAAACCAAAATACAAAGAATTGTCTCATCCAAGATGACAAAGTAGATTCCCGTACCTATATTAGTGAAATATCTTCAAAAATATTTCTGAAAATGCAAATTCAATTATTTTAGGGGTTTTGTTGTTATTATCTTAATGGCCTCTTGTCCTCCAGATCTAGAACTTCTATTTGTATATTAGTTTTTCTCTAATCTACTAATTAGACTAATACCTTAAGGCAACCAATCACTATTATTCCTAAAATAATTTGCAGGAAGTCCCGCCAAGGCTCTTAGGTACCCATAGGGCTGGTCCTTATTTCCCTCCAATCTGCCCCCTTTTTCTCACTCATTTGTGAGGTTTCTGGTCTACTTGCCTTCCCTCTTCTCTTTCACTCGTCTGAGCCCTGGTGATCTACCTGGAGGTTGCTTTGTTCTCATCTCGTCATCTAGAGAGTTACTTTCCTCCCCAAAGCTAGAGAGGGACTTCCTGTTCCTGGTGACAACACATTTTCCCCAGTACCTCACTAAATGCTTGGGGTAGAGCAGGAAGAAGTTGAATTAATACAAAATCTATTACTCAAATGATTACTATTTCTATTCTACATTTAAACAGCAATCATCTCTCACACCAATTTGAAGAGATATGAAGAACAGCAAATGCAGTAGAAATCATGGCAGAGGCTTTCACAACTTAATGAGACCTCTTTTTTTTATTTTTACCAAGAACATGTATTTGAGACCTTGTTTTTATAAGGAAAAATATCTATATTTAAACCTAAGATCATTTATCCATAAAATCCAGCACTATGCTTTTAAATGAGAATACCTCAGTGCCCCTGCATGTTTCTTGATCATAAGCTCTACTTATTCTACTTTTTAAATGTGCAGCTCTTTTTAAATTAGGGGTGACACTCTAGTGTAGAAGTCCTTAGCATATATAGCATTGATCAAAGGCCATGAAATAACAAACAGGCAACATTTACAAATACATCACTATTAAAAAGCGTCTCTGTTTATATGAAAAGAAACCCACGGAAAGTCTCACAGAGTGGTGTTGCCAACATCCTCAGTTGGGCAACCTTTTGAAAAGTACGACTTTGACTAAAATGCAATTTACTTCTCTGTACGTAATGGAGAAAGTCACCTAATTAAAGAATACATAAAAGGAAATGCGGGGGGAGAATGACGTAGAGGGCAGGTACTAAGTGAACTGTATAAAGTTGGAAATGCGTACTTTAGGAAAATTCTTAGTTAATACACATCAATCCTGCAGAAATGTATTCCTCCAAGACACAGTTTGAAGCTAAGGCTGTCTTAAGGCTAATAGGTAAGCCAAGTGATCGACTACCTAATTTTGTCAGTGAACTTTATATACTATTAAGCTAAAATAGCTTCATAATAATATGGCAGCGTCTTTTGGCAACTACTTCCAGACATAAAGCAATTAAAGACTCCAAGACTTCTCTTTTACATAGTCGTTAATTAGTTCATGAGATAATTTTTTTGTTTTTCCAAATTTTTAAAATTTAATTTCTCATTCTAATGAATGACTTCATGTATACAGCTGATGTCATTTTAAAAAATAGTGCTCACTCTTTTTTTAAAGGTTATTAGAAACTCCACTTGAAGTGAAGCCGCCAGTCAAGTTCCTCTGCCCAGCCACGAAGGAAGCAGGAGATTCACTCCTGAGACAAACTGAACTGGAGAGGATGTCGATTGAGGTCCACCAGGCCTCTGAGAGGCAACAGTGAGGAACCAGACTGAAAACAGGGGGATTAAGTGAATAGTAGTAGGCAGAAAAGCAGGCATTCCCTCCCTACCCCAGTCTCCTTCCTGGCCTGGCTCAAGGGACAGACTCCTAAGCTTATCACCAACACACACGTACATGCATGCACACATGTACAAGCATACACAGCAACAGGTCCTTGGAAGATTCATCTCTGGAGAAACTTCATGGATTCAAACAAAGACCTGTATGTTTGTATATTACCCAAAGGAAGAAAAAAGTCTAAACAGATACTCAGGATGAGAGTAACACTTAAGAAACTGACAGAAACAATAAAAGTCAAAGAAGGAATGGACAGAAGGAGGGAGGAAGCAAAGGAGGGAAGGAGACAGAAAAGGAAGAAGGGAGAGAGGGAGAAAAAGAGGGAGAGAGAAAAAGAGGGAGTGTCTTAGTTACTTTTCTCTCATTGCTGAGACAAAATACTCCACACTCAAAGTTAAGGGAGGAAAGGTTTTTTTAGCTCATAGTTTGTAGAGGCTTCAGTCCACAATTAGTTGGATCCAAGGCAGGTGGCAGGCAGACAGACAGAAGGCAGCAAAGCAAGTAAGGGATACAAGCGAGGGGTAGGCAAGCCTCTTTTTGTTCCTTATTCTTATCCAGGCTACCTGGCTTTAGGGTGGGTAGCACTCCCACCCTTAATCCCAGCACCTTTAATCCTAGTATTATATCCTTGATCTCAACAGCATTATGCCAAACCAATGAGTCCACTAATTTAGTAACTACACACCCTACATCCAGCCACCTCTGAAAATATCCCACCTATGGCCACATGAGGCTTTGGGGGGACAACCAGACACAAGCATAACAGGGAGGCAGAGCACCAGAAGAGTAAAGCATTGTGCTCCATAAGCCAAGAAAAGAGGCCACTGTCCAGTGCCAAATGCTGCAGAGAGGATTAGTCGAATGGGAGTGGGAGCTCGCCCCTCGTGGGTTTCCTTGTTTTGTAACCTGTCAAGAGTGTCTTCTTTAGAGTAAAGTGAGGGAGAGCCGGGTTCTGGGTTGAGGAATGAGTGGCAATGAGAACACTGAGCGAAGTACTGTAGGCCTTCTTTCCATATGCTGAGCTATCAGTGACACGAGAGATTTGAAGGGTAGTTGGAAAGCATGAAGGGCTAGAATGAGGAGTGTTTAGCTGTTTGTATCTCAATTTTGCTTTTAAGCAAGATGCTTTCTGGCATCTGAGTCCTTACTTTTTTTCAATTTTGATTTTTTTATTACTACATGCTTGCACTGCATAATGATCACATTCTTTGTGGGGAGCTGGTACGTGTAAATAATACATCTCAATTCTTTTTTCATTTCCTTTCCCATCTCTCTCCTTGCTCACTCCATCCCTTGGTCCCCTTCCCATTTGCAAAAGAGCTATCTCTCTATTTCCTATTTTTTTTTCTTGCTCTTTATCTATATTTTGGGTTTCTCATATAAGGTAAACCATGTTGTATTTAAGCTTGTATGTCTGATTTATTTCACTTAGCATTGTGGTCTCAAAGTACACCCATTGTCAGGCAAATGACTCAAATTTATCCTTTTATGGCAGTGTAATTTTCCATTGTGTACAAATACTACATTTTTTTTAACCTATTCCTCTGTTGATGGACAAATAGGCTGCTTCCAAGATTCACATATTATGAATTGTACTGCTATAAACATGGGTATGGATGTATCACTATAATATGCTGATGTCTTTAACTCTTTCAGGAAGAGATCTAGAAGGAGAATAGCTGGGTCAAAAAGGAATCAAAAGGAATTTCTTGTTTCAGTTTTTTTGAAGAATCTCCACACTCATTTCCATAGTGGTTGTACTAGTTTACATTCCCAGCAAACAAGGAAGTTCACGAAATGTTTCATCAGCCAGGTACAATGCAAAGAGAGTGAAATAAGAGGTTTGAAATATTAATGAGTAGTAGAAACAATGTGCCATTGATCCCTGAGATTTTCCTTAGTTCCTCTTCCTAAATTCATAGTACCTTTTGCTTTCTCAATTTTTTGAAAGGTAACTGTTCAACTTGAACTTCATTATTTTTGAAATTACATTACAGCCTTCTAGATAATTTTTTTTTTTTGCTTAAGTTTAGCAGCCATTTTTTTATAAGGGAAGATAAGGAATATAATCAAATAATTAAATCTAAGATAAAATAGGATTATGCCATACAACATGTAGGCATAATGTTTGGCACAATTGTGATAGACCCAATATTTGGCTTAAGCTTGGGACACAGGCAGCTGATTTAGGAAAGGGATGGAGTAGCAGAAGAAACAGTGCACAGATAGGAGAAAGCAGCAAGTATCTGTGATGATCAGTAAGAAGATGAGGTTTTATGCTTATGAGAATAATGAACAATTTAATTATAAAAGGTAGTTTGGAGCTGGAAAGCCAGCCTTAAAATGTCAGGCATGGAATTTGTAGGCAATGGGGAGTCAAAAGCTTTATGCAGAATCATGTTTGGAAAGACAAGGTTATAACATCACATGGGATGTACTGGAGCAAGAAAAAGACCAAAATTAAGAGAAAAATTTCCAAATGCTGCTGTAGTCCAATTATAAGATAAGTAGTTACCAGAATGATGAAAGTTTCAAGTACTTTCTTCTTAATTGATCATGGAAATAAAGGTAAGGATCATAAATGGCAATGAAGTCCTGAACCTGATAGAGTGCTGGAGGTGATACAAAACATTTCCCTGTTCTATACTTCAAAACCTTGTTTTGCTGCCTCCCCTTTCCTGAGTTTGAGCCCCCCATCTCCTGCCACCCACACAACTCCACCTGGCTAGCTGGTATTATCATAAATCAAGGTGCCTAAAGGCAAAGTTTCCAGTGCTTTGCTCCCCACCGCACAAGTCACTGTCCCTTTCTGTTCTCCACCTTCTTAGAAGCTCTCTTCCTCCTCCTGGCCTGCAGGGCCCCTCAGACTCCAGATCACAATGGCCTGTCTTCACTCATACTGTCTTCACTGCAGCAGCTTCTCCATAAATCTCCCTGTTCCCGTTTCCTGCCCGCTGCATAGCAGAACATCAATAAACTCTGTCTGGCCCGATAAATTAATCTGGCAAGCAAAACAAAGCTTTCACTGCCATGTGGAGCTGCTGAAAGCATCTTTTTGAAAAATAATGTTACTCCCATCCTCAAGAAAGTCTAAAGGATTCTCTTTATCACAAATTTTACCAGGTAAAACCTTTTCCTACTCTCTTTGACTATTTCAAGTTCCACTTTGTCATACGTGTGTGCATGAGTGTGCAGGTGAAGGAGTGTGGTTAAGGGCCTATGTACCCACTAACAAGAGAGGCATAGAAGGTGGTAGACAGAAGACCTCAGTTTCCCCAGGGTGAGGACCACATTCCCCAACCAGATGGCCTTCAGATTCTCAGGGCCCTTGATGGATAAAGAAGAAAATTGAAAAGGTAGACGCTTACTCATATCTACCAGAGAAAACTCTGGCAGGTTAAAATCTCTGCTTATCTGTGTATGTATTCAGCTACTTTGTATTAAAAGGTTTCTATCTTATGATAGGTCCACACAATACCTAGATTTAATCCATACTACACACAGAGACTCATCCTGTACAGCAGATGCTTTAAAAATAATTGTTCTCACAGATACACACATTCCAACCTCTGCTCTCCACCCTGACATCCCAGCCCAGGCACTTGCCTGCTTCTGTGTCTTCACCTGCCATTCTGGAGCTGCCTCTGCATTCCCCCACTCCCCAGACTGAACCCTCTAAGCAGAGATCCTACCTTGGCCAAGACAGGAGGGGGAGCTCATCCCTTAAGATGCCCTCGCTGCCTGAGATCTCTGTGTACACTACTGATTAAAGTGGGTCAGGGAGTTTGTTGGCCTGGTTTAGCTCAGTGGCACAGTACTTGTCTAGCATGCACTAGGCCTTGGGCTAATCTCTAGCACTGCAAAAACAAGCAAACGAACAAACCAAACCAAACAAATAATTTAAATAATATAGGCTTTTTTTTTTTCAGAATCTGTTCATTCAAGGAACTATAGGTTGTTTGACACCTGATCATCTTAAAAAGAAATTCTGGAAAAGAACTAGATTCATTCAGGTAGAAAGCAATAATTTTAGTATATTTGTAATTCTTATTAAGAGATTGATTACCTACAAGCAAGAAACAAGCTCAGTTAAACCTTGGCTGAAAGTTCCAAAAGTGTGTAATCACCTCTCATAGATGTCTACACAGGAACACGGTTGGTATTTGATGGTGGTGTTCAGGTCTGGGCCTGTCTGAAGTCAGGCTGAAAGACAGAAAGAACAGGAATGTGTGACAGCTTTCTTAGTTTCAAGGTTAGGACTCTTCAATTTTGCTGTCATTCTGTGTACTCAGGACAAGGTTGGGATGAAAGGGTGATATTCCTGCATGTAATGAGTTCAGAATTAGCAGAAATTTATGGGGACTTCACACTGGCACTCTTTGCAGTGGGCCTGAGGAAAATAGCATGACAAGTATTTGTTACACAATAGTTTTATCTCAGGGTATGCCTTTACCCATTACAGGGCTCTGGAGGATTCTTTTTAATTTAGTATAGACAGTCCATTTAGAGAGACATACTTTTACACAGTCTTGCAATAGATTCTTAAGCTCAGGTTTGAACCTTTGGCTCATCACTCAACTATCTCTATATTAGCAGTTTCTGATTTCATCATTGTTAAAAACCTGACCTCGTTTCAAACCTTTAAGCCTGTTTAAAGTGAAAATCAAAGCCATGCTGGAGACAGTAACCAAAGCTATTTTTTAATGTTAAAAACAAACAAAGACACATATAGCAGGATTTTCACTAGAGCATCTGACTGTTGTTTTTCTTTCTGCTCTTTGGACGTTGTTCTTTTCTTGCTAATCACCCTACCACAATTCATCAGAAGTGCAGGGTTGGATGTGAGTGCAGTTTAATTTTCTCCTAAGGAAAAAGAAACTCCTCACTGCAGCTCCAGTGAACTTGATCCATGGCGCTTTTGTGTATAAATTTGTTTTGTAAGAATAAAGCCTATATTATATAATCAAATATATAATCAAATTTCTCACAGTTAAAATTCATTTTTTACTCAGCAAATAATTGTTGTCTACTGTAGACCAGATGCTATTAACAAGGACTGATTTTGATGATCAAAATATTGTGCCCCAGCCCTCAAAATTATATGTAGCATATATTATTGAAGTTCTTAACTCAGTTATGAGCAAGTAGGAAGGCCCATTTATCTTTATGAACATATACATACAGCTGCTTTGCCTACTATAGTCCTTTCTATTGCTGGAGAATCTCAACAACTGCAAATGTCAACTGTGAGTGCAGGAGACAGATTCATCTAAATCACACAGATGAAGATAATACAGTTGTTACATAGATTAGTGTCACAAGGAATAGCACTTGAGTTGCTACAAAGCCATATAAAAGAAAAAGGTAGGGCTGGGGATTTAGCTCAGTGGTAGAGCATTTGCCGAGCAAGGACAAGGCCCTGAGCTCAACTCCCAGCACCATAAATAAATAAATAAATAAACAAATAAATAAATAAATAAAAGGTCATAAGTTCTCCCCAAGAAGTGGTTTTTCCATTAGAAGCTGAAGGATAACTAAGGGGTGAAGGATGGGGTGCTACAAGAAGCAAATCTGAGGCAGAGGCAAAGCCCCTGCTGGAGTCCTGTGGTGGATGGTAGAGCAGTGTCCCTCTTTCATTGTAGCCAGAGTCACAATGAGGAAAAGAGTTCGGGGTAGCGTCTGTGGAGTTGGAGAATGTGGTACATTTGCCACTAACTTGTCTTTCTCTTCATATGACACCAGAGTCTGAAGTCATCCATAGCAAGGAATAAGTCACACAGTCTGTCAGTTGAGGTTTTTGAGTGAACTCTACAAATGTGTCCTTATTCAACTGGAGTCTTGGCAGAATCATAGAAAGTGAAACTGTCATCCATGAACATTGCCTCTTTCTTCTAAGCCAACATCAGAGGAACTGGAAGACTTTATTATTAAAATCAGAGTTAGAGAGTGTGCTAAATAATCAGCTGCTCCCTGACACGCACATCAGGGTGCCAAAGATGATTGAGTAGAAGAGGGAGCAAGCCATAACCCGAGCTTCTGTGAGCTCGTCCAGGCCAGCTACAGACTGTCAACTGGAGTGTAACTGCTGATCTGCCAGCCTCCAGCCTCCAGACCCTGGCACAGCAGCAAACTCCAAGAACACATGCTGCTGAGTCGGTTTGCATAGACGTGTGCACACACAGGTATATATGCATAAACTCATCTTTCCTTTGTTCATAACTAAGGAAAGAGGAAAGAAGGTCAAAAATAAACGATATGTCTTTTTTTTTTTTTTTTTTTGGTGCTGGGGATCAAACTCAGAGCCTTGTGCTTACAAGGCAAGCACTCTAACCACTGAGCTAAATCCCCAGCCCTACAATATGTCATTTTAATCAGAGAACTTGCTGGCTGTTTAGGTGCTTAATATCTCTCATTTGCTGAGTGAAGACTCTCCTAAAGGGAAGGTCCAAGTATTTCCAACTCATCTCTGTAAATCTGTCACATGCCTTGCATTTTTTCTCTCGTAAGAATTACTTCTGGTGGGAAACAATAAAGGAAGAGTAGATGTGAAAGGAAGGGTCAATGTAGTAGTTACTTTTCTAGAGTCAGTGACTCGCAAAACAGCTAATTTAATGCAGGACAAGTCCAAGTTACAACATACACACATACGCCAAATGCAGGAAGAGTACAGAATATTTACCTATGCATTAGAGACCCAAAAGATGCAATCAAGGGCTAGGAGCCCACGGCAATGTCACATGTACATCAGTGTCTGCACTAAAAGGCTGAAGAATCCATACTGGAACCAGGATACGATGCTCACAGTAGAGATGAAGTTTGCCCAAAGTGAACAGCAGCCATCCCTGGTGACAGCAGGACTGAGTTCCTTTCAGGAGAACCAGCCACAACAGAGCTTCTCCTGGGAAACAGGTGCCCCCGGTCTGCTGCTCCCGTTCTCCTTTAAATTGTGTCAGCAACAATCCTCAGGTGGATCCTCTACACCCACAACGGCACTGATTCAGTCCAGCTGGGCGTTCCTGCTCAAGCTGACCGCAGTAATAAGTCTACCACAATCAGAAAGCTGGCCATGAAATAAGATCGCTGACTTAATGACTGTAATTTGAGTCTTGATATTGAATATGATTGCATAAGAAGAAAGGATACAATGAAAGAAGAATAAAAAAATTACTTTCAGTCTAATACAAAAGAAAAGAAAAGAAAAGAATAAAGAAATCTGGGGCACCCAAGAGGAGAGGCATTTCCCTGGGGTCATGTAGGACAGATAGTCTTCTAGAAAAGGGAGAGCGTAAAGGTGTTGGAAATACAACAAAGGCTAGGAGCAAAGGCGAGGAGTTAGGAGGATGAAAGAGGTTTTCGTGCATGTGTGGAACTGGGTCTGTCTGTCCAGAGTTACAAGAAACAAAGAACCAGATGGGGTGAGTCAGATGGCAGGACCCTGAGTGCCCAGCCAGACTGTTTCTCAAGGCTGTTACATGGATCACCGGGGTGCAGTGTGGTGAAATATTTCAAGGGGACATGGCTGACCACAGGGAAGAAGCTGGATGATGAAAAGAAGATGGAAATAAAAGGTGGACAGAAAAGATCCAGAATCTTGGGTAACTCCTCTAGGAACCACTTTAATGACCTGGGTAAATTTTTATTGAAAGAGTGAGTGAACAAAATCAGTGTATCAGTAAACAAATGACAAAATTTCCCTGTAAGAGATTATAGCTAGAAAAAAAGATGGAACTGCTGATTGTTTGAGAGGTGGAAATGAGCAATTTAGATATCTTAAATGAAAGAGTGTTTTTAAATTATCATCTATGAAGCATAAATCACCTAGAGTTCGCCACCAACCCTGGCCATGAAACAAAGAATTTAGGTAATGCTCTGTGACTCAATTTAAAAAAGGTTTTCAAAAGCACTGAAACACTAGAGATCAAATTTGATAGTAATTTATTGATACTTGTGAAATTCTCAAATTAATAGCCATAAGACTGCTGGATTTCAAATATATTTGGATATTAAAATTTATTAAATTATGTTTAACATAAACTTTTCCTCATAATTTTCATTTCCTAACAAATATAATTTACCATCACCCTATGTTGCCCTAAATGTCTGTCATAATGATTTACAGGACAACTCGAAGTCCAAGACCTGTTCTTTGAGTTAAAATGGCTTAGAACCCTTGGTGTGTTGAATGGGTATTTTACTTCTATTAATGTGTTTGCCGTTATCCCTAATTTATTGGCTGAAAACCCATCCTATTCTAAGACCCAGAATATGTAAATATGTAGCACAAGATCATGTAGCCAGTGAGGAAAAGAGCCGGGACAGAACCCCTTAGCCTTTCTCCTGGTGCACTACCACACACGGCTATGGTGTTCATGATCTCATACATTTGCATAATATAGAGTAATTGAAAAGTAAATATTCAATTTACCACTTTTCCAAGTTTCTCTGGAATCTGACTTGATTTTAATCATGGAAATATTTGCACTTTATTAATATTGCATCATACAAATGAGTATTTATTATGCATAGTGCTTCATAGTTGTACTGTTTGGAAAATTTTAGAGTTATTTATTTAAGGCAGATGATATTTTATGCCCTAAAACATTGTTTGATCTAAAGTAATTAGAAGCATCCTTTTGGGATTTGAAGCCTGATTTTCTTCCTCTCAGATAAAGGCATATGAAAGCTTTTATTTATTTATATTTGTCAAGTATCTTGTGCGTGGTAAATATTTTTTGTTCAGCTGGTTTATTAACACATTTATCAACTGATTAAAATACAAATCAAAGACGTTTCAAATCTGGAAAAATCAGTGGTATTAAATATGTTGGCCACAAAATAGAAATAAGCTGAAAATGAACAGTGGTAGAATCTTTCTGGATTTTTTTTTTTTCTTTTGTGGTACAGACGATTGAACCCAGTGTGTGCTAAGAGCAATAGAATCTTGAGTACTGCAATTTTCACTGTTAGGACCTGAAATTTTGGGGGTTGCATTTGAATTCATAGTGTGGAGTAATGCTTGAAATAGCACCTGAGAAAATAAACACTAAATTAATTTATTCTTTAATATTTAGTAAATGAATTAATTTTTTGAATGTTGCCTTGCTACAACTGGATTAAATTAAACTCTAATTAGATTTAGTTCAGGATGCAGTTTAGCTGGTATATAATTTCTATAAGATATATTTTAAAGCATGTACTCAGAATATTAATTTCCTAGATGAAAAACTGACCCTGTGAAATAAAAATACGGGCTGAGGGCAGCAGAAGTAAAACATTTTCTTTAAGACTTACTGTGTTATATATTTATATTAACCAACATTAACTGTGTTGGTTAATTTTATGTGTCGAGTTGGCTTGACCAAGATACACAGATACATGGTGTATCTGTGAGGAAGAAACACACATTATTCTGGTGTTTCTGTGAGGAAGCATTTGGACGAGATTTACATCTAAATCAGCAGGCTTTCAGCAAAGCAAATTGCTCTCCATAATGCATGTGGGCCTCTTCGTATCAGCTAAAGGCTGACATCGCTTGAGAAAGTGGAAAATCTCCAGGATGCTGCCCTCAGTCTTCCTCTGCAACGCTAGCTTTACTTTGAACTTAAATTGCAACACTTTTCTAAATTTGCAACCTGACAGCCTCCCCTGTATGATCCAGGACTCACCAAACTGGTGAGTCAATTTTTAAATTAAATCTTTCTATTTAGAGACATATCCTATGGTTCTGTTTTTCTTGAGATTCCTAACTAATAAATTAATACTTTGTTTAATAGGTTTAGAAGTTATTGAATTTAAAGATTCATTCATGTTATCTATATAGATTTGAAACGGGGTATATCAGTCAGAGGTTACTAGAGAAACAGATTTAATGCAAGATATACAAATATATAAAAATTTACAAGATTGGTTTACAGTGGCTGCCCACAGAGTCAGGTGTGGAAGAGTGTGAAAGCTCTGTCTGTGTGCTGAGATCCAAAGGACCCAGGCGAAGGCCTGGAGCTCACTGTAGTATCTTGTGTGAGTCCGTATCAGGAGTCTGAGGGGTGCGGGATGGAAATTTGAAGGGTCTGTGCTGGTAGCCAGGAGATGACGTCCAAGGTGAAAGTTAAAATTGTTTCCCCTTTATACTATTCAGGAGACAAACTACCCTAGGGTGGGTCTTCTGCTTTCAGTAAATCGCCTCAGCTGTACTCAGAGCTATGCTGATCCAATTTAGTTGGGCATTTCTTACTCAAATTGACAGTCAGTCACCTATCACACAGGGCCAATAACAACTGAACACACACAATATCTTACTGATACAGCTATCAGGAAATTTGGGTGCTAAGTGCACCTCTATTCTTTCCTGATTGAACTCGAATAAATCTTTTAATTGCCACCCTTTCGTTTCCACACCTATTACTCTATTTACACAATTCAAGATGTTGTCAGATATGTTGTATTGTTATTAAAGCATCCCAGAGAGATAGACTCAGCAGCTTGGATTTTTAGTCTAAAAATGAGGCAAACAGGGATTAGTCCCCCACCATACATCCCTGACTCTCTCTCCCTCCTTCCTCGGAAAATGTCGGCCTGCCAGATGGACCTTGACCCACTCCAGGAGCTGATGCACGCCCTCAAATGCCTCGAGTGAATTGCTTTCTTCTTTGATTTGGCCACTTGTGGAGCTTTCAAGAGCAAAACAGAAATTCCAGTGAACCGTCATCCTAAAATTACTGGCAATGAAACCATTACGGCTCCTTTTGGTTGGCTATTCAAGTTGAATTAGGCAGGTTTCAGTCATCACCAGATATATGTAAGCGGGAAACGTGTACCTGTTTTTTACAGATTACTCTTCTTTCACCCAATCCCGTTATGTTTACTGTCTTTGTCTTCCTGTGCTACGTGCTATTCTTTTACTGTGTGTTAGTAACATGAACATTTATGGGGAGACTCGAAGATTTCCCGTGACCGATTTTATCATTACTCTTTTTGTTGCTTTTTTTGTGGTTAGTTTACATTTCACTCGAGACTGAAGGTCTTATAAATACTGAAATGTCAACCAGTCACAGCACTGTCTTCCTAAGCAGCCAGGAGTGACATGTTATTCTGGTTCTGTGACCAGTAGAGGCTTCTGAAAGTTGTCTGTGATCTTTGGCTTTAGGAATATGATATTTGGAAGGGACTGCTTGGTTCGTGTACCAAGGGACCAGCTGACACAGTCCATCAAATACTCCTGCTTTGAATGGCCCAGGAGGTGTTCTGCTGCTGCTGGAATATTATTAAAGGAAAAAGTACACTTATGAAATGTATGTCTATATTGTGACTTCTTGCCAACATCTTACTGTTAGGATGACCCTCCCCAGATGCCAAAATGGCCGTCGCTGGTTAAGCCCCCTTCCCCCGTCTCTATGCCAGAATCTCCCACCGAAACAATGGCCCCTCCCCCTGACTAGAGTCCCCAATTAGGTCCGTGGCGCCAATTTACCCAGGGGCTTTACCCACCACCCAATCACCCTGTGCAGAAAGGACCAATCCTAAATGCACACTTTTCAAGCCTCCAACGTCACGAAGGGGGGGGGCGGCTAAGGGACAAAAGGCCACTCTCACTCGAGTGAGGCGGGGGAGGTGTAACACCTTAATAAAGCTTTCTCCCACAGCGAGCGTCTTCAGCCTTTTCCCTTCCCCCTCCTGCCGCGTAAACCTAACACTTACCAAGCACAATAGTTTCTAAAAAAAGTAATAGCTTTTTCAATAAATTTGTGGTTTTAAAATCTTTCTGCTTTTTTACATAAAGCCTATATCTTTCCCAAAAATCATAAATATAAATGTATTTGTGCATGGAAATTTGAAAGTTCAGGGACTTGATGATAATCAGATGATACTTTTTTTTTTTTAAACCAAGAGCATGTATTGGTACATTGTATACATAATGATCACATTCATCATGGTTATTTTGTACCTGTACATGACGTATCTTGGTTTCCCCTCTCTTCCCCACTCCTCCCTTCTGCTCTCCTCTTCCCTCTTTATAGCAGGTTTATTTATATTTTTCCATTTTTCCCCTTTCTCCTTTCTTTCCTCTTTCCCTTCCTTCTTTTCCCCTTCTCCCTTTCTAGTTCTCCTCTCTTTTGAATATTATCTTCCTTTTATATAATGTCTATTACACCTCTTTGTCCTTATTCACACTTATGGTTTCTCATATCAGAGAAACAATTCAATGTGTACTCGTTGGTGTCTGATTTATTTCATTTAAGAGTATGTTCTCAAGGTGCATCCATTACCAACAAATGTCTCTAGTTTATCCTTTTTTATGGCAGAGTAGTACTCCAATGTGTGGGAAGACCACATCTTCTTTAGCCATTCATTAATTGTTGGGCATTTAGGTTGTTTCCAAGACTTAGCTATTACAAACTGTGTTGCAATAAACATGGTTGTTCATACATCACTGTGGTGTGATGATTTTAATTCTTCTGGGAAGATGCCCAGTAAAGGAATAGCTGGATCAAATGGAACCTCTAGTTGTAGTTTTTTGAGGAATCTCCATACTGATATCCACAGTGGCTGGACCAATCTACATTCCCACCAACAGTGGAGGAGAGTTCCTTTTTCCTCACAGCCCCACCAGCATTTGTTATTGGTTGATTTTTCTGTAATAACTGCTCTTTCTGGAGTGAGATGGAATCTTAGCATGTTTTGATTTGCATCTCTCGAATGACCAATGATGTTGAACACTTTTTCATATATTTATTTACTGTTTTTATTTCTTCACCTGAGAAATGTTTATTCATTTCATAAGCCCATTTTTGGATAGGGTCTTTAAATTTCGGGATTTTGATTTCTTTGAGTTCTCTATATATTCTAGATGTTAGACCTTTGTCTGAGGGACAGCTGGCAAAATTTTTTCCCAGTCTGTGGGTTTTCACCCTACTCTTTTGATGACTTCTTTTGCTGTGCAAAAACCTTTTAGTAGGATGTGATCCTAAGCACTGATTCTTTGTATTATTTCCCATGCAGTCTGGATTCTGTTCATAATTTTTTTTTTCCTACCCCTATGTCTTCAAGGGTTCTTCCTATTCTACTCTCTAGTAGGTTTAGTGTTTCTGTTTTAATGTTTAGATCTTTGACCCACTTTGATTTTAGTTTAGTACATGGATTCTAGTTTTAGTTTTCCGCATGTGGCAAGCCAATTTTTCCAGGATCATTTGTTAAAGAGGCTATCTTTCTTCCAGTGAGGGTGTTTGGCTCCTTTGTTGAAGATGAGGTATTTAAATGTGTTTGGAGTTGTTTCTGCATCTTCTAATCTATCCCATTGATCCTCAGGTCTGTCTTTTTGCCAGTACCATGCTGTTCTTAATCACAGTAGCATTATAGTATAGTTTCAGGTTGGGGACTGTGATGCCCCCTGCCTTATTCCTGTTGCCCAGGATTGTTTTTGCAGTTGTTCTCTTCTGGTTCCAGATGAATTTCATGATTGTCCTTTCTAATTCTGCGATGTATGTTAATGGTATTTTGATCAGAATTGCATCAAATCTGTATAGTAATTTAGGAAGTATGGCCATTTTCACTATGTTGGTTCTTCCTATCCAGGAACACAGTATATCTTTCCATTTTCTGATATCCCTTTCAGTTTCCTTTTTTAGAGTACTGTAGTTTTTGATGTAAAGAACTTTTACTTCCTTTATTAGATAGATTCCTAAGTATTTCTTTTTTTTATGTGATTGTGAAAGGTATATCTTCTGTTATTTTTTTCTCAGTGAGTTTGTTATTCGTATATGAGAATGCTCTAGACTTTTGGGTGTTGACTTTGTATCCAGCTACACAACTGAATTTAGTTATTAAATCTAGAAGTTTTTTGGTGGAATTTTTGGGGTCTTGTAGGTAGAGTATCATGTCATTCACATATAATGATAGTTTAAGTTCTTCCTTTACTATCTTTATTCCTTTTATTTTTTTTTTTGTCTTGCCTAATTGTTCTGGCTGATGTTTCTAGAATTATATTGAATAATAGTGGTGATAGTGGGCATTCTTGTCTTGTTCCACACTTTAGTGTGAAAGCTTCCAGTTTTCTGACCGTTTAGTGTGATGCTGGACATTAGTTTGTCGTAGATGCCTTTTATCAGATTTAGATATAGACTAATTTCTGTAGTTTCTGTAGTGTTTTTATCATGAATGGGTGTTGGATTTTGTCAAATGCTTTTTCTGCATCTATTGAGATGATCGTGTGATTTTTGTCTTTGACTTTGTTGATATGGTGTGTTATATATATCGATTTGCGTATGTTGAACTATCCCTGTATCCCTGGGACAAATCCTACTTGGTCATAGTGCATAATCTTCTTGATAATTTATTGCATTCTGTTTGCCAGTATCTTGTTTAGAATTTTTGCTTCTATGTTCATTAGGGAAATTGGCCTGTAGTTCTCTTTTTCAGTTGGATCCTTTTCTGGTTTTAGTATCAGGGTAACACTTGCTTCCAGGAATGATTTTGGAAGTACTGCTTCCTTTTCAATTTCATTAAAGAGTTTGAGGAATAGTGGTATTAGATTGTCTCTGAATTTCTTGTAGACTTCAACTCTGAAACCATCAGGACCTGGGCTTTTCTTTTTTGGTAGGTTTTTAATTACCTCTTCAATTTCAATGACTGATACTGGGTTTTTAGTATTTTTATCTCTTCTTGATTCAGTTTTGGTAATTCATATGTTTCTAAGAATCTGTCCATTTCTTCAGTGTTTTCCTTCTTGAGTATAGGTTCTTGAAGTAGGTGCTGATGATTCTTTGGATTTCCTTAGAGTCAGTTGTAACGTCACCCTTTTCATTTTTTATTGCATGAATCTGGGTCTTTTCTTTCCTTTTTTTGATAAGATTGGCTAGGAGTTTGTCTATTTTGTTTAGTCTTTCAAGGAACCAACTGTTTGATTTGTTGATTCTTTGTATTGTTTTCTTAGTTTCAGTTGCATTAATTTCAGCTCTGATCTTAATAATTTCCTCTCTCATATGAGCTTTGGATTTGATTTGTTCTTTTTTTTCTAGACGTTTGAGGTTCAGCATTAGGTTGTTTATTTGGGTTCATTCTGTCTTCTTGATGTGGGAGTTCAACGCAATAAATTTCCCTCATAGCACTATTTTCCTTGTATTCCATAGGTTCCAGTATGTTGTATCAGCATTATCATTTAACTGTATAAACTGCTTAATTTCTTCTTTAATTTCTTCTGTGACACAGCTGTTGTTTAGAAGGATGTTATTTAGTTTCCATATGTTTATGTGGCTTTTTTGGTGTCTGTTGCCATTAAATTCCAGTTTCATTGCACTATGGTTTGATAGTATGCATGGGATAATTTCATTTACATGGGATAATTTACATGGGATAATTTACATTTACTTCATTTACTTAAGAATGCTTTATGAGCTAGTATGTGGTCTATTTTGGAGAACGACCCATGTGTAGCTGAGAAGAATGTGTATTCTGCTGTCATGGGGTGGAACACTCTCTAGACATGTGCTAAGTCCATTTGTTCACAGATTTGATTCAGTTCTGATATTTCTTTGTTAAATTTTGTCTGGTTGACCTGTCTATTTGTGACAGTGGGGTACTGAAGCCTCCCATTATAATTGTGTTAGTGTTTATTTGATCTTTCATGTTCCTTAATATTTCTTTTATGTAGTTTGGTGTACCGGTGTTTGGCACATAAATATTACTGATTGTTATTTCTTCCTCTTGGAGTTGTCCCTCAAGAAGTTTGTAATGACATTCTTTGTCCCTCTTGATCTGTTTTGGTTTGAAGTTCACTTTGTCTGAGACTAAGATAGCTACCCATGCTTTTATTTGGGTCACTGTTGCATGAAATACTGTTTTCCATCCTTTGATTTTCAGTCTATGAATTTCCTTTTGGGTTAAATGTGGTCTCTTGTATGCAGCATATTGATGGATCTTGCTTCTTCATCTATTCTGCCAGTCTGTTTCTTTTGATTGGTAAGTTGAGACCATTTACATTGATGATCACAACTGTTATGTATTGATTTATCTTTGTGATAGATCTTTTCTGTTATTGGTTCTGTGTTTCACCTCAGTGTAACTGCTTGCCTAGCCTGGTGGGTTCTTTTTATTAGTGTCCTTATAATTATAGTTTCTTTTTCTCTTTCTAGGATATCCTTCAGAATATTTTCTAGAGGTGGTTTGGAGGTCATAAATTTCTTTAGTTGTTCTTTGTCATGAAAATATCTTATTTCATTGTTGAATTTGAAAGATAGTTTGGCTGGGTACCTCAATCTGGGTTGGAGGGTGTTTTCTTTTAAGACTTGAAATGTTTTGCTGCAGGCTCTCCTCAATTTAAGGGTATGTGTTGAGAAATCTGCTGTGATTCTGATGGGTTTACTTGAGAGGTGATTTGGTTTTTTTTCTCTAACAATTTTCAGTATTCTGTTCTTTTGTTGAATTTCTGGAATCTTGAGTATTATATGTCTTGGTGTAGATTTATTTTGGTCATTAGTAATCGGAGTTCTATATGCCTCACTTATCTGTATGTCAAGTTCTCTTCTCATGCTTGGGAAGTTTTCTGTCATTACGTCTGTAAATAATCTTTTTAGATCCTTTGCATTGTCTCTTGCTTTTTCCTTCACTCCAATCACTCTTATATTGTTCTTCTTTGCATCATCTGACAGGTGTTGTAGTGATTTTTCATAGTCTCTAGTTATTTTTAAGAAGTCTTTCTTTTTATTGTCACTAATTGCAGACCTGCCTTCTAGGTCTGAGATTCTAGCTTCGCCTTCATTCTATCTACTGCATATACTTTCAAAAAAGGTTTCAATTTCTTAGATATCTGAATGTTTCATGGGTACCATTTCTTTACTGAATCGAATGTTCAAGTTTTCTCTCATTTTTCTAAGCTTCTCTGTTTTTTTAAGCTATGTCTAGTCTGAATTCACTAAACAGGACTTTCATTATATTTGTCATCTCTTTTTTAACTTGGGCAACTATTTCTAATCTGATGCTCTCTATAGCCTCAACTATCTGTTTTTTAACTTCTGCTTCTATCATATCTGAGAGTTTGGTTGGGTGTCTCCTGATTTCCTCTATGTCCTTGTCCTCTGAATTTGTTCTGGGTGGGCTGGGGTTCTGGGGTTGTGTTTTATTTCTGTGTCTTGTCATTTTCTTTGTACACATGTATATTTCCCCCTTTTAGTTTGTTCTCTGTGTTGATTTTTATATTTTGTTTGTGGGAGGTTATGTTAAGACAAGTATCAGTGCTTTTCAAGGAAAAGTCTGTCCTTACAGTGTCTTCTAGGTATATGTGGGTCTTGGCTCGTATATCTTTTATGTCTCCAGAGCTTTCCTCAGTGACATGGACATGATTGGCTCTACTTGGTATTGGTGAAGGTCTGAGGCTCCCCAGCAGGCTGCTGAGCCACAATAGAGTCACTGGTGGGCTGAGTGGGCTGATGATATATTTTTTAAATGAATGATAATTTCTTCACTAAGGCATTTGCCTCCCAAAATGTTGCCAGTCTAAACTTTAACATATATCTTCATCCAGAGAACACTTATGTTGCCATATTATAACACAAGAAAAACTTCATTTGGAATATACAGTACTGCAAAAGTTTATATAGATCATATACCTATTAAATGGCTTTGCATGACAAAGCCAGACTTACCTAAATTATATTTTGTAAATAAAATTGTTAGTTCAAAATTTACATCTTAGCAGTGTTCATATGTTATGAAACATTTTTAATTGCAAAGCCTAGGTGTGTGTCTCATTTCTGTTTTCCTAGATGACATATGATACTTAGTAGGTAATGAGTTATTTGAGAGCTTTGATATTCCTAATGAATGAAGAATTAATTAAGTAACTCTGTCACATGAAGTGTAAGCTTCCACTTTGCTGGTTGTTTCATACGTTTCCTATGTGAGTAGAAAGAACATAGTTTGATATGATATGTGTAGATATTTTGCTACCTTTTTTCTCATACTACTTAAGTACACCCAAGACCTAGTTTCCTTGCAAGCAGAAAAAAATAATGTATACTTTTTTTATGAAGGCCCCATTGAGGTTTTATTGTTTTTATTTATTTATTTGTTGTTTGTTTTTTGAGACAAGTTCAGGCTGGCCTTGAACTCACTACATAACCCAGGCTGGCCTCAAGCTCATGGTGAGTCTCCTGCTTCACCCTCCCAAGTGCTGGGATTAAAGTTAGAAGGTTTTAAAAACTTGAGACTTCTTTTTACTTTTAAAATTTTTAACATTTAGAGTCAATGAAGTTGCAGTTTGGGAGTTAGCATTAATCTTGTGATCCCAAGCAACACCCCCTCCAAAAAAAAGGGCAGAAGAAGGGGACTACAGAGTGACAGGGGGAAGCTTAGATGGTTTCACGGGTTGGGTACACCTACTAAACTTTATCAAGCTCTGTACTTGGAAGATGCACAGTTTATCACATCTCAATTACATTTCAATAAAGCCGTTAAAACTAATCCAATATTTTTGTACATGTACATGCAAATTGTAGTAAAAGGCATATAAGCTCACAGCTCTGAATAATAACCATGAATATCCTTGGAAAGGAGACTGGAATTGGGGCTAATAACCAAAGTAGAGTTTCTCATTAAGTGTAGTATTTTAATCCATACAAGGAGAACACATTTATTTTCATAGGTGAAATTAAAATTAAATTTTAAAAATTCTAAAACAACATGATACATTCTATTATCCCCTCTGTGTCAGCCCAAATCAAGAAGTGACTAACTCAGTAATAGAGGAAAAGGCAGAAAAAGAGAATAACTTTCAGAAAAAGGTTCCAGAAGAAATCATTCTTTGTTGGAATCATAGAGTAAGTGGGATTCTTCGAGG
>PVJO010016057.1:0-43181 GCA_004026905.1 Hystrix cristata | reverse complement strand
CGATATTACACCTCTAATTTAAAAGCTATAAACTATTATTATTATATACTGTTCTTGTAGTGTTTTTTCTTCAGTACTTTGATCTTCAAATAATTCCCTTTCTTTGTTTAAAACTACCTGCAGTCTTTCTTCTGTATGGGTTTGCATTGCAAATAATTTGTTCAGCTGGGTGTGGTGGTGCATGCCTGTAATCCCAGGATTTGGGAGGCTGAGGCAGGAGGATCGCTGTTAGTTTGAGCCCAGCCTGGCCTACATAGTTGACTTCCAGGCCACCCTGAACTACCTACCGAGCAAGACCCTGTGTGAAAAACAAACAATTTAAATTTTCAAACGTATTCTTTCTTCTTACACACTCTGATTACATATAAAATAGGTAATACACAAAAGCAATCATAAAATTAGGGATATTTTTCCTTCTTTATTTTCTTCCTTTTGTACCCAGGTTCTTACAACTGTGATCTCAATGAAAAAGTATTTATTCGTTGTTTTAAATATTAAAAATGCATATTGCTCCTGCAACTATGCAAAAGCTACATAGAACATAAAAGGTATTAGGAATGTGAGACTGAGAAATTGATGTTTTTATTTATTTTCTTTTCTTTTCGTTCCATTTCTTTCTGTAAAAAAATAATACCTGGATCTCTTTTTGGTGGTCTTGAAGTAATGTTAAGTATCAAGTAACAGAAATATAGACCAACAGGTACTTTTATTAAACACATATAAATTTCAATAATTGTCAACCTTAATGTTAGGCATTAATGGTTATGATTCTTACTGGAATTTGTGAGAAGTAATTAACCCTTATTTTAGTGAGACACCAAAGTTTTTCCTCCACAACATAGCATAACACGCTACCAAACTTGCTTAAATTCTTAGATAATTTACATTTTAAAAAAGGTACAAATTTCTGTCACAGCCTCCATTGGATTCTAGACTCAATTTTAAGAAAGTTCTCTTTTAGTGTTTGGGTTTTCAGTTGTCATAGCATCATAAAAAATTTAAATTTTTTGATGATACATAACAAAAAGAAGAGCATGTTGCTGGAAATCTCATTCTTTGTTAGCAAATAGAGCTAAAGTAAAATGATGCCTAGGCTCATGGTAATAATTGAAAAAGTGGCATAATTACTGAAAATCTAGTAAAACAGGATCTGAACTTTTTCTCCTCCACGTGCCTTTGAGAATCTAACAAGAGTTCTGCATGCTTTCTCTGGAAACAGGATATACATATAAAAGCAGACATAATTTAAGAGGATTCACAGACTTCTCTAATTCCCACTCTCAAAGCCATTTACAGACACCTTAATTTATCTCCCAGGTTAAAATCCTGACAGTATGAGAAGGGAGACTAAGGATTACTCAGACTCCAGGATTCATTTATGGGAGTTTTGTTTTGAAGGGGCCTGAAGTCTTTAGGTTGGTTTCAAGAATTCAAAATATGTGCAGCGTTGTGAGGGAGGGCAGTTGATGGGGGCCGGGATGGGGGGAGGAAGGAGAGCCCTGTGGGGCACAGTGACTGGCAATGTTTAAGGGGTCTGGTGGGACCCCTTAAGAATGAAGATGATCTGAATGTAAGAAGAGTCTTCTAGGCCATACGCACTGAGGAGTCATATCTGGTGCGTTCTTCTCTAAGCCCAGCATGGCACAAGCTACCAGTCGCTAGGCATTCAATGAACATTTGCATAGCGTTTTGTGCCTCATTTCTAGAGAAGAGCTTGAGGCAAAAAAAAAAAAAAAAAAAGGACAAACTCAGGATAAGAGTTCTAAATGTGCCTTCTGATACTAAGTAAGTGGGATGAACACGGGTGGCAAGTTTAGAGGGTTCTGGTGGTCGGTTGGGAAGGTGCTGGATGTTTTTATGAGAGCTATGCAAGGGTTAAAATTGCAAAATTAAGAATCTTGATTTTATTGCTGGGGAACAAAGAACAACAGAAGTGATATATCCAGTGTTTTATTATAAAATTTGGATAGCCTTTAAGACCAGAACTTGGTCGCAGTGATTTCAAATCTAAGAAATTGACCCCCAGACCTGCATCCCTGGTCCCAGCAGGGAGCTGACGTCTTCGCTGAGGTTCCTCCAGTTTGTAACTTTTCACTTAACCTGACTTCCCTGACTGGGGAGGGAGAACAGACTTTCCGGGACAAATGTGCCATTTTTAATTTTAATTTTTTTCCTCTGCCCTTTTCGAAGCATTTTAAAGCGTATCAGTGTGTTTGTAGCATCACACACATCGAGAACCTGTTTCCTCGCCGCCTCCGCTTTTTAGGCGTCTTCCTTCCTGTCGCTACCTGCGCATATGTGGGCTCTCATTTGTCTGAGTCACGGTGTTGACGCGCCGAGTCAGCATGAGGCTTGCCTTTATTCTGAGATGTAAGAGCTCTTGGCTATTAACTCACTTCATCCCGAATAGCCGCTGGATATTTTCTTTTTCCTCTTTATGTAATTATATATCAATACATATATTTGTTATTTTGCGCATATAATACAAATAGCCATGAACATTTTCATTTTTAAGGCTTGACTTGACCCACAGCAGGACTGTCCTGTTACGTCTTACTCCGTACTGATTGTTAGGCATAAAATGATCATGTAGTGAAATGCCTGAAGCCCAAGAAGTCCCACCTGCAGAGAATGGAGTATATCACAGTCCAGCCACTACACAGACTGTATACGTGTGTGTGTGTCTGTGTGTGTCTGTGTCTGTGCCTGAGTCTGTGTGTGCATGCACGCACATTTGCATATAGAAGGCAGTGGGGCAGACACTTGATATCTCCTTTCTTAGACTTTGTGGATCCACAAAGAGGGGAAAGGATTGGCATATCTCCCCTGACCACCATTCTGTCTCTTTGCTGAGGCGGGAACTGCCTTAGCTTATTGCTGTGTTGGGATGGGAACTGGACATGAAAGGCATGAAACACTTAGCTCGTCTTCCTTTTTTTTTTTTTTTTTTTTGTCTTTAGAATTTACCTGCCCAACAAGAACACTCTTCATTTCGTCCTCCTTGCCATCAGCTGGACAAGGGACGCTTCTGCACCCACAGGTTAGGCGTGGAGTGGAGCCAAAGTTCGCAGATTCAATCCAAATCTGAGTCAGGGTATTAGGAGGACTGTGGTTTCCACCCATCCAGACCACATCCATCGTAAGGGTGATATGTTGATCTCTGGTCTCTTGTACTTATTCTGCCTGTTTCAATTGTTGCAGAAAACTGGAGAGGGAAAAACAGCAAAATGTATTTCCTTTCTCATACATACAAAATAGGCTCGTTTCTAGGCATTAGAAATTTGGATACACTACCCAGCCCCTGGCTTCAGAGAAGCCAACGGTAAAGCCTATTTAGTGTGGGCTACATTTGGAGAAGCTCTTGAGTTTGAAATTTTGATTTTAGGTGCTGAGTTTATAATTTAGATTACACGTTACTTCTCTTTTTCTTTTTTTTCTTTCCGCTGTAAACCTATGAAAATTCTTACTTCCTTTTAAAAGAGGGCAGTGTAAATGGCAACCTAATATGGCCAGGCGTGGGTGCTTCCATCACTTTCATTTTCTATGTTCTTGTTTATTTATGATACAGGAATGATAGTACTTCATAGAGTTGTTGAAGAGATTAAATTAAATAAGAAAATGTGTATGAGAAATAGTTCAGTACTTGGTCCACCATGAGCATTTGGTAAATGTTTTATAATTGCCCCTAGTGTGCTGGGTCTTGTGTCACAGAGAGTATGCTTTGTAAACCAGTAATAACAGTATTTTGCTGTCCAAGCTACAGCAATTGAAAGGGCAGGGCAAAGAAATCAGTCTGTTCCTGGTGACCTTGTCTTTTTCACTTGCATCTATCTCTAAATGTCTCTTTTATTGTTGACTCGATCAATGAAATTTCAATCTTGTTAAGATCTAGTTCTTAATGTTTCATTTTTATAAATATCAATATTAGAGCCAGGTGTGGTCATGCATGTCTTTAATCCCAGCTCTCCTGAGGCTGAGGCGGGAGGATCGTCGAGAGTTTGAGGCTAGCCTGGGCTACATAGTGAGTTCAAGGCCAGCCTGAACTACATACTGAAAATTCTGTCTCAACAAAGAAACAACAACAAGAAGTCAATATTGCCTTGAGAGAAAAGGAAGACCAGAGACGCTGGCTGCCAGCTGAGTTTCTTGGTGACATCCTCACTACTGTACCCCATAGAGTCAACTTACCCCAGTGTGGTTGGCTCATATCTCATGCTGCCAGACTGCTCTAAATTGAGTCTGAGAGATAAAAGAAGTAGAAATGTTTAAAGATTACCTAAAAGTTTTCTGTTTTGCCCATCCTGGAGATGGCAAAGTTTACTAAATTTCCTTAGTTTCTTCAGTATTCCTGTGGAATAACTCAAGTCTGTTTTCAGGTGCGCATGAGCCAGGGTTCTGGGGATGGAGGGCGGAGACTGGACTTGGTGCTATGACTCTTGGTCTTCTCTCTCACTTCACGATATCTCCATCACAGTTGGTTCTGTTGGTTCTCCCTGGGAGTATGCTCTGGGAGGAGAAAGGCTGCTGTATATTGGCCAGTAGAGACTGGCCAGTAGCCCCAACCCCCTCCCAGAACCAGCGGCTCCCATCAGGGTTAAAATTTATTGAGAAAATGTATTCATTCTCTCTCTCTCATTCTGGATGTCTCTGTCTCTATCTCTCTTCCTCTCTCTTCTCCACCCTCTCTCCTTCAATTTTGTCCAATACGGATATGACAGTCTGGAGTCTGGTGGGGTGAGATACTGGAGAGGGTCCTGGTCTCAGCAGAAGATGTCTGCTCTATCACTAACTCTGGGAAGAAATATACTTCATCCCCTGGGCTCCATGGTGATCTTGGTTTTGATTCGATGATATCTTATTTCCACTCCAATTCCTATATTAGAAAATGTGTAGCTTATTAGTCTGGAGATAGATTTAATTAATTTTTAGGTTTCTGAATTTAAAGCCTATTGCATTAAAAGTTAAAACTCTATTATACTCCATTTTCGTAGTGTAAATCCACTTCACATGCTTATTTAGCTTGAAGCTTTAAAAAACACTTGGTTATTATCCAATATTTGACTATTAACAATTTAAATTAAATACTGCCTATTTAATTGTGAATTCTCACATGGCAAGCAAAATAATTCAGGAGTTGGAGACTTTTCATTTATTAATGAGTGCTTAAATTCTTGGAAATGTACAAGTAATCAGAGTCCAGGAAAACTTCAAGACCATCTAAACAGCATTTTACTGAATCTAAGATGCACATTTTCCACATTTTAACATCTTTGATGTTGGAATTTATCTTAATCTTACCGTAAGTGGCATTTTAGCATTGTGTCCCTAAATTAATCAATGATGCTTTTCTTAATAATATTTAAAAGATGCAGTTAATGGCATCTTAGTTTTGAAATACAAAACATTGATTTACTATTAACACCTAAATTTAAGACTAGTTTTCTGTTACACAAATGTATTATAAATAAGTCTTAATCTTAAGTGATTGTTTTGTGGACCTAATATAGCCGAACATAATCATTTTTATTACACAGAACTACACTGTGCATTTTTTATTCAGTAGGAATTCCATCTGCACCTCGACTGGGATTTGGCATGTCAGGGCATGCTGGGCAAGTCCAGGTAGGATGTGACATGTTAGTATATACAATTAATTCACAGACAAGGAAGAAAGATTCGATGTCTGCAGCTGGACGCAAGTATGTCAGTTAGGTTCTGTGAGAAAAAGACACTGAGACACTGAGACAAAGTTAGGAGGAGCACATTTTATTGGGAGTTATACGCGTGGAAGATAAAAGGAAGAAGAATTACATTAGGCAGAGAAAATCCACAGAACAGTCTCTACCAACTTGTTGCTGGATGGCCCAGTTCTAGGTTCTTTCTGTCCCACCCAAAGAATTGGTCGGAATAACCGATAAACAGGTAAATGCAACTTTTATTTAAAGCAAAGGAAGTAAAGGAAAGAGTGAGGAAAAGTGAAGAGCAAGAAGAGATGCGTCCCCCAGGCAGGCCAGGCCACTGCATAAACAGGAAGACAGAGATCACAGTGGCTGTGAAGTCGGTAGCCGCTGTCTTTTACTCCTCTCATGTCTGCTCTGCCCGCACGTCCCAGCCGTGACTGACAGGTCATATCTGCTGTTCACCCTAATCTCCTGCCTCAAACCCAAGAGAGGGCTCTGCAGCAAAGATTATCCATGAGACTGCATCCCAACTGGACAAAAATGGCCAGGCCTTATGCTCCCACCCTGGTCAAGCTAGTTGAGGGGCTGCCGTCTAGAATGTGTAGCTCAGGAGAGAACAGTGTCTGAATCTTATAGGGAGATGTATGCAAACAACTGGGAAAAGGGTTTGAGATCTAACCCTATTTACAAGTTAACAAGTTATACTTGCACAGTGTCATGGATGCTGGTTGAAGGTGTGAGACTCGTAGGCCAGAGACAAAGGACTTTATTACTTGTGTCATAATAGCCAGCATATTCGCTTTGATTCCTTGCTCCATTTCTCACAGGAAAATGCAAAAGTAGTAGATAGAACCCACATACACAGTGGATATGTTACGGGAGAGCCCAGGACTTAGGGAATCAGAACCCTTTATAAAGTGCAGAAAGCCTGCCTGACTTTTGCTCCACAGGACAGTAGACAAATCAGATTCTTGCTCCAGAAAGAGACATTATATTTTCCAAGACCATTGTCCATCCAAACATCTTTAAAAGTGATAATCCAGAATGAAAGGACCCAGTGATTCTGCTTACCAGAGGTGCAGAAATGTGAGAGACCCATGGAGAATTGTCTTTCAATACATTTTTCCAAACAGAAGCTGAAGGAGATATTTTCATTAGTGACTCTGGAACACAAAGAGTACTGCAGACATAACACTGGGTTCTAAAACACTGATTGCTGACACATAGTAGCCAAAGGAACCTTCCTCTCACTTCTTGCAACACTGAGGGACTTCAGTTCAGACAGAGTTACAGGGAAGGCAATGCAATGGAGGCACCTCAAGTGTTTGAAGTTGGAAAAGCAAGAAGAAACAGCATTATTGGCATAAATACCGGCACTTTCACTGGCTTCTCTCTGTGTTTGACTGTGGTGAACTGGGCCACAACCTGCAAATGATAAGATAGTGTGTGAAGACTTTGGAGTTATCCTTTCAGAACCTGTAAAGATAGTTGACAGCAACGCAAATTTTGCATGGTACTGATTTCTGTCTCATATGGAAGTGGAGAAGGAAATTTGAAGTGAGGCCATTACTATTACTGTATCAGTACTCAAATAACAAGGAGTCCTACATAAAGAACCTCGGGTCACACTAGGTGCTTATTCAGTATTGCGCACAAGTTCTGTGATCTATGAATTACTATATTTAGTAATTCTGTCCAACCTAATTATAGTTGGCAGTGTATCTATTTCTGTTTTCCCCCCTTAACTTTCCTTCCTCCTGAATACCTAATTTAAAGAAAGACCAGGAAAACAAATAAATCATCTAGGTTTAAAAAAAAAGTTCTAGAATTAATGAAGTAACTTCATGCTCACAAATCAAAAGTCAGTTCAACATTTACATCTTCTTGAAGCTGATTCATTCCAGCTCACAGTGGTTTTCTTCTCTTTCAACTCTTACAGCTAATTCTGTGGGTATAGGAATGACAAATACATTTCTTTATGTGCACTCTGTTCTACTGGGAGTGACTAGCTGGAGGGCTTTGTTAGAATTCTGAGTCTGTGTCCAAACTCTGGTGCAAGGGAGCCATGAGAAATGTGATCCACAAAACTAGGATATGGAGATTGCTGCATGCAATATATATTTAATGACAGTACCCAACTAGTTCTTCAAATGTTTTTCACACACACACACACACACACACACACACACACACACACACCCCTTACAGAAACCAGCGCCGCCCCACCGCAATGCAATCTTATGAAGTGCATATTCGTTTTTCTCTTACTCTGTTGGAGCAGCTGCAACAAAACACTTTAGATTGGGTAGCTTAAAAACAATAGAAGTTTATCTCTCACAATTTTGGAGACTGAAAAGTTCAGGATCAAAGCACGAGCAAGTTCAGTATCTTGCTGGGGTCCATTTCCTGGTCCATGGAAAGGCACAGCCCCTTGTGTCCATTCATGCTGGATGAGGCTGATGAGCTCCTTTGGACCCATGTTATAAGGGACCCGATCACTAACAGAATCCACATGACCTAGTCACTTCCCTGAAGGCCCCTCTTCCGAGGACCAACACTTTAGAGGTTCTGACAACACAGGAATTTGGGGGCAGAGAGAGAGAGAAAGGAAGAGAGAGGGAGAATTCAGATCACAGCACTTTTCAAAACAATTTTGGAAAACAAACACTGCAAAGTATGAAAAATCTCTTGGAGATTCACAGTGTAATTGTCATAATAAAAACTATGAAAAATTGTGCATTAAAGAAATCTGCTTGAATGAATATAATCTAGAATCTTCAAAATTTTTAAAACTATTGAACCTCTTTTCCCTACAACATCCTAACAAGCTGGTCGTCACACAATACCCTGCGATGAGCTGTTTTATTCTCTTGTATAGAACAACTCTTGAATTATTTACCTTTTATGTATTTGTTTTGTGTCTCTCTGCAAATGAACAATAAACTCATTCAGAACAGGAACTATGTCCTAAGTTTCTTGTATATATCACAGAAACTAATTCAATGTTATACACAGTTGGAGTCCAATGTGTATATTTTGCTTGTTTTAACCCAGCTAACCAGAGTAAAACTGGTGGCATAGATCCTTCACAGCCACCCATTCCTTCTTGACGCTCAGCATAGCATAAGAACTGCATTAAAATTGATTGGATGTCACATTTATATGCTAGGACAGATGACGATACTGAGGTGAGACACAGTCCTTGAAATAAAATAACCTAGAGATTTTCAAAACAACTTTTAAATAAAGATAACGGGCTTCTGTTGCAGCAGAAGGAAATGAAGTAAGGAGAAAAAGAGCATGACAGCAAATATTGACTGCAGGTTATCCAAGATGAGTTTTCATCTGGAGCAGATGTGTAGGATTCGTGGATGATTATGCAGCAGTACAGAGCGTGCTGAGTTGCTTTTTCCTGGGTTAGACTGAGTTCAGGATTTAGTGCTGCCACTTGTGAGCTGTATGAGCTCAAGTCAATCTCTTAATCCCTTTTATCTAGAAAATGGAATTTTAAAAATGCTAACCTTATAGGGTTATTGTGAATATTGAATAAGATATTTGGAGAATTCAACGCAATGCCCGTTCTACTTATTAGGCAGAAATCAATACATGTAATCCATTATTTTTGCCAGGGTGCATTAGAAAAGCACAGAGGGGACTTTACACTTTTGAATAACGATGTGGTATAAACCTTTTTACCTTGATATTTTTGGGTGTCTCTTCTTTCTCAGTTTCTGTACACCGGATATGCTTTGTCTTGCATGGTAGAATAATCCCTCAGCTTTGTAAAGTCAATTAAAATTGTGTGATAAAGGATGTCTTTACTTGTGAGCAAAAACCATATCCTGTACTTTTTTGAACTTGCTGACCTACAACACTACTTGCTGGTAGTTAAATGCTCAGTAAATTCTTATTTATCGTTACATTAAAATATTGTTTTAAGTTAAATATAGTAAATATTATAATAAGCAAATAACATCCAAGTGTGATTTTAAATTAAGAGACAAGTAGTCTTTTTACGAATGAAAAGGTATATTAGCTGACAAGATATCTAAGCTGCTGCTTTGTGTATTTTCTTATAGCAGATGCATATTTATTAGAGCCTCCATTATTTCAGGTGTTAACTATTTCAGGATAGAGACTACTGTTATGTGTTGGTCTTTTTTTCCCAACCTAGGCATTTATTGCTTTTTTAAACTGTGGTTTCTCTTTCATTTTTTTTCCCTAAAATTCATTGTTTCCTCCAACAGCATTAATAATTCTTTTAAGTGTATTTGGGACTGTCAGGCTTAGAACTAAATTTTTAAGATAATTCCTCAATTATATGACTGGAAATATAGATAATGATGACAAGTGTTCTTAAGCATCTCAGTTGTTTTTCACTCTTTCTATTGGCTATTTAGACTTTTCTTGGTGTAGAAAAAGCATGAATGAAGCACCAGCCTGTCTTTCTTATAAGCCATGAGCGCTATGTTGAAGTTGGCTGTAGCAGTACCCCTCAGAGCACTATTATTCTTCTTGGAGAAGAAAAATACAGCAAGGTTGCAATAACTACATAAACCTCCTGAATCCTTACTACGTTTTTGTAACGTGTGATGTTGTCAAGCCTTCTAATCATATGAAGCAAGGTCTAACATTATATTACGGAGGAAATGGAAGACTAAGGAAGTTAAGGGGCACAAAAGTTACATAGCTAGGTTGCTAGGAATAGTACAAGGTATGATTAAAAAAACAACACAATGAATGCATAAATTTAAAAAAAGTATGACAGTAAAAAGCACATTGCCATTATTTCCCCTCCGAATGTTCACCCTGCTTCAGACACACTTATCCCACTGTTCTTGACACCTTTTGAGACACTTCTGAAAGTCCTCTTTTGCGACTGTTTCTAGTTGTGGTGTTGTAGTTGCATCAGTGTCCTGAAATGATTCAAAACCTTTCACGGTCATTTTGCCTTTGGGGAAGAGTCAGAGCCCTGCAGTGCTAGATCCAGTGTAAAGTAGATGAGGACACACCATAATGTTTGTATGAGTCTGCCTTTCCACTGGATAGCACTGGCTACAGCATTTGCTGTTTTTTATCACACCTCGTGAAGACACTCACAAAGGTGACCTCCAGAACTGTTTCCAAAAGTGACAAGAACGATGGGATAAGCATGTTTCGAGTAATGGGGAGGGGGTTAGTGCTGAGGAGGGTTAATGACAATGTATCTTTTGCTGTCATAATTTTTTAAAAATTTAAACCTCATTCTTATTCTGTTCACTCCTTTTAATGAGTTGAACTGGGAGTTAAGCCTGCAGGTCAGTTTCGTAGGAATTTGTAGGTAGGTTGGTTGGTTTGATTTTAGAACTGGGGGTTGAACTTAGGGCCTTGTGTACACTAAGCAAGCAGTATTACTAAGCTACTTCCCTAGCCCAAGAGCTTGTAGTTTTAACCTCTGCCCTGTGCCATGGTTTACCCATAACTCTTGACACAGTAGTACTGCACTATTTTTGTATCTAAAATCTGAGTGAGTAGGCAGAAGAAGCCATTTGGAATAGTGCTGTCAGGACATTGCAGCACCTCCCACTTTCTTTCATCCATATTCCAACTCTCTGAGTATGTTTTAATCCTGAAAAGAAACAAAATGTTTCACTGAATTTTTAAGGTGGCAGTGAAACAAATTCACTGCAACAAATTATGAACAAATTTGTTCATAAACGTCAGGCTAATTTTCCAGCTTTCAGATTCACTTGACGCCTACCAAATATTGACATTCATGTTGAGTCAGTCAGTAAGGTGTATCAGTAGTTTTAAAGTTTATGAATATGAACAATGGGATGATGACCATTCTGTACACCTCTTTTTTTTTTTTTTTTGCCAGAATCTGAGGTTTAAATAAGAGGCTGCTCTAATGACCTGCTGATCCCCATGTGGGAATCTAAAGTTATGTCAGTGACTCATCTGAGGCTTTTTACTCATCAATAAAGCAAATAGAACATAATGAAAAGGAGGCGGCATTAATGATTTTATGTATCTTGTAAAGCATTTGAAAGCACGAATTTATCATTAGCAGAACTGTGTGTTTTGTTCACTAGTTTTTTCCCCATAGATATTCTAAATCTAAACCTGACTTGCATATGTTAAGCATTCTGAGAATGTGGTCATTCCCAAAAAACTCACAGATGATAACTGAAAACAAGAAGGCAGAGACTTTCACTTCTGGACCTTCCACAATAAAATAAGAAGATTCTTCATAAATCCTGCCTTAAGACATTTTTCCTGCATCATTGGCTTTTAGGAAGATAGGCAAAGTTCCAACAGCCCAGGATGTAAATGAAAAAGGTAGCTCAGACTATAACATGAGGTAAAACCAGAGCAATGAGCAGTAAGCCTTGTGAAAAGCCAGGGCTACCCTGGCTGTCGAGCCATGGCCAGAGTTAAAATAAAGAGATGCAGACTCAGGCACGCAGCAAGATTGAGTCACTGATGCCAAGACTCCCAGGTTAAACTGGGGGTCTCGGAAAAGTTAGAGCAATCTCAAGTTAGCAGTGCTAGCTGAGTCTTAAAAGACATAAACTTCATTTTTTTCCCCCTGGATGATAGTATATTCAGTTTAGGCTCTATTTTTCTCAAGGTATTGGCAACCAGGATTTATTAAGAAAGGTAAGAAGTAGCAGAATCCCAATCCTTTGGGTTGAGGCCTTTAAAAGTTTACTCTAGCAGTACAAGTTAATTGGAAATGAAGCAAATTTTTACACAGGGACTGAAACTAGTTTGAAATAGCACAATATTTCTAATATTGGATAATCTCAATATTTCTAATACTGGATTAAGGTGATTCCAGATAGGGACCTTAACTAACGTGCTAAAAGTAATATACATTTCATCTGAAGGAAGATAATATAAATCTACATTTAAATCTGGTACTCAGTTATAAAAAGGGCACAATCAAGAGAATATGATTAAAATCTAAGAGAAACAACACAATGGAAGAGGCCCATAGGGGATCCAGAAAATGGAGTACCAGACACCGTGTTTAAAATAGCTATATTATGCTGTGTTCCAGATATTTCAACATAGTACTAAGAGGAAATTCTAAGACTAAACAAAGAAAGTGTAACCTCAAATTGATTACATAATGGTGAGTTTACCTTCAGACTAGACTCAGCATAAAAGAAGATTAATGAATCAGAAAGTAGTTTAAAGAAAATTTCCTTTTAAGTATAGAAAACAGAATGAAAAATTTAGGGATAATATAAGACACGTCAAGCATTTAGGTTATTAGATTTTCTGGAGGAGAGAGTAGAAAGTAAATAAGGCAGTAAGCGTATTTGAAATGATAATAACTTTATTTTTTGTTTGTGTGTTTTTTTTTGTTGTTTGTTTGTTTTTTTTTTGTGGTGCCGGGGATCGAACTCAGGGCCTTGTGCTTGCAAGGCAAGCACTCTAATCACTGAGCTAAATCCCTAGCCCTGATAATAACTTTATAAAAATTGATTAAAGACTTCAAGTCATAGATATGCTTCATTAGACTGAAGCAGAGTAAATAAAAGCACAAATCACATATAGGTACCTCGTAACAAAGCTACTAATTAGAGGGGATGGTACCAGTCTCCAGCGGAGGCGATGTGCCAGCTTCACCCAAAGTCCTCACTGCTGAAGGTGGATTAGAAAGTGAAGGTCAAGGTTGATTTTTTTTTTTCATGGAATGATCACAAGTGAGGCAGACTCAGTGGCAAATTTTTTCCTAAGAAATTGCTAGAACTTGATAGATTTTTTTAAAGGAAAAATATCCTAAACATCCATAAGCTAACTGAGGTCCACTCATACATGAACATCCTATTGCCTGACCCCATTCTTCCTTCCAATAGCCATGATGACCTAGATGGCCCCACTCATAAGAAGCAAATATTTGACAAGTATGAGGAGGCCCGCCAAGGAACCAAGGCATTTGTGATGCTCAGTGGAATGCTGAAAAGCAATCAGCCACTGATGGACATTGTTGAAGAAGTAAAACCAGAACTCTGGCTGCTGATTAGGAAAAGTGCTGCAGTCAAGAGTGTAGCTCCTGTTCCCAGGATAGAAGATAGAAGTACCTTTGGGGTGTCCATTCAGGAGGAGACAGTTACAGAACTAAAAACTATTGAGAGTAAAGCTGTATCTCATTAGGACTAGATTTCTAGATACTATAAGAGTCAAACTGGTTTCTACACTAGCTAAATATCCTCACGTGGAGGACGTCAGCCACACTGAAACCAGAGACTAATGAGCAAGAATACATCAGCCTTTGCTTCATCATATCAGACATGAGGAATCAATATATCACTATTATAGTCTGGATGTTAAATATTCTCCATGATATGTTAGAGGTGTAGTCTCCAGCACAGTGCTATTTAGAGGTAAAGACACATTTAAAATACGGGACCCAGTGGGAGGAAGTTATGTCACTGAAGGTGAGCCCTTGAAGGGGACATTGGGATCCTAGACCCTGCCTCTCCCTCTCTTTAACTTCCCAGCAGCCATACAGTGAGGTTCCTTCACCACATGATCCTGCCGTGATGTGCTGCCTCTCCACAGGCTCAAAGGCAATGGGGCCAACTCACCACAGACTGAAACCCCTGAAACTGTGAATCAAAATATTTCTTTACTCTTTTTAAACTGGTTATCTCGGACATTTTATTAGAATCACTGAGATATGACTAACACAGTTACTCTATGTGACGTGATCCTGAAAAATCCTGGGAAGATCCAATAACCCCAGAGCAGCAATGCAGAGACATTGTACTGAGGCCAAGGCCAGGGCCAGAGCTGGGAGACTCCATGCCTCTGGCTCAAGACTGACATTGCCTTGGTTTGTTACATGACTATCACGATGAGGAAACTGGCTAGAAATAGTAATCATATATCTCTGTTTTTAATTAGAGCTTAATGAAATTCACATTTAGTTCTGTGACGTGTTTACGTCCTTTTGCAGGCCCCAGAAACACTTCCATTTCCTTTCCTGATAACCTACACTCACTCTGTCCTGATATCTGGAGAATCCCAGGTTTCTGTGAGTAACATTGGCACAGGGATACTTGTGTTTTCTCTCATTCCCTTTATCCTTCGTGTGACTTAAACTTTGCGTTTTCTTCGTTTGGACAGTTAGTTCATTAGAAGTTAAGGGCACTATAAAGAAAGGTCTTCATTAGGAGCTTTTATGGTGAAGGTCAGCTTCTCTCTTCCTGGCATAAGGCCTCTTGCCTCTTTCGGACATTAGGTCTTGCCTGCCGTATTGCTCAGGAAACGATTTAGGGTCTCTTTCTGTATACACCCCACTTTGAAGCTGAGTGTGATAAGAAACATTTTAGGCCTTCATCTGAATCCCTAGTTCCTTCAGGTGTTTTCAACTGGTGCTTCTATAAACACATATGTACATGCATGTACACACAAATCTAGTCTCATTAGGACTAGATTTCTAGCTATCATAAGAATCAAACTGGTTTCTACAGTAGCTAAATATCCTCATGTGGAGGATAATCAGCCACACAAAAACCAGAGTCCTGTACACACTTGCTATCCTACTCCATTACCTAACGTCCCTGCCTCCGGACAGTCCCTGTTTTACACACACACATGCACACACACACATGCGTGCACACTTTTCAGGTGACACCTTTGTTGTCACCCCCTCCTCCCCAGGGCAAAAGTCCTGGGCCCATCCTCCTTCCAACATTATAGCCTCTTGGTTTTCAGGGTGAGTTAGAGGAAAGCCAAGAGATGACACACGAGAAGATTGGAAGTCCTTTTCCTCTGTGACTGGGAACTTTTTGGACATTATTGTGAAGATTGATCCCCTGACTCCTATTTGCCTTTTCCCAGGCCAGTTGTTCTTGGGGGTGGGGATGTGTACAACTCTGAGGTCCAGATGCTGTGTGTCCTGTGGAGATTTCCATTTGGGAACTATTTCTCTTATTTATATTATTATGTTTCCAGGGAAAGCAGTCATTTGCATGTATGTGCATGTGTAGAAGTATATTGAGCAAGTCCGAACTGTAAAAGACTTTCCTTCTCTGATTTGACTCCTCCAGAGATACCACTTACTGATGTAGCTTTTGTGTGAAGCCTCATTAACCCTCAGCAATTTTATGCTCCCACTACTGAGTCAATATTTGCAGTCAGCCCATTAGTGACTCTGTATTGGTTTCTGACTTTCATTCTTCCCTGTGTCTGTCACCTAAATCCTAATTGTATTTTCACCTGAGGTGCACCATTTTTACTCCCAGTGTTCTGCCATATTGCTTTGGTGATGACTTAGGTACCTCTCTGTATGCAGCCCGCCTTACCATTGAGCTCGACAAAAAAACATTTCAGGCTGAGTTCAGATGCTATCCTTTTACATTAAAATAATTTTTAAAATCTTCCTAAGCGGAGGGCCATAGAGCTGGGGGAACTACCGGACAAAACTTCCCTCTGGGGCTAAAAAAGCAGCTGCCGGAACCAATTTGCTTCAGCTTTCTCCATTGATAGGTAGCTTCTCTGGTATCCCTTAGAATTTTATTGTGTCTCACCTCAACAAATGTTATTATGAAATTTTTATATATAATTAAGTTAGTTATAATTAAAAGGTTAAAGTTTTCTAGTTTTCTGTACAAAGCAATAAGGTTTTCTTAAGATATTAAAATGCTATTGGCTAAACTTACAAAAACTAGATTAAGACACAAAGGTTTTGTGTTTTATCAAAACAATTTCTTGTGTTTTCTGTTGTTAGGCTTTTGATTACTTAAGAAGCCGAGCTTTAAGAGCGAAGGTTTATATAAATTCTGACTGTTGCAAAATCTTTTCAATAATCAGTTCTTAATTGGTTAAATAAACTATTAAATTATAATACACCCTATATATCTGGGACTAGACATATGTATATACCTGAGGATAATACAATGATTTATCAAGTGTTAAGAAGTTTATAAAGGTTATATAAATCCAGGGGTTGGGGATTTAGCTTAATGGTGGAGCTCTTGCCTAGCAAGTGCTAAGGCTCTGTGTTCGATCCTCAGCACCTGAAAAAAACAAAAAAAGCCATGTTTGCTCTTGATCGTAAATTTTTCTTGTAAAACTTTATAACTGTTATCTCTTAACATTCTACAGAAATATGACTTCTAAATGACAACCTAAGCAGTATGTTAAGATGGTAGGCCATCACCTTTAGTACAGATAAAATAGAACACTGACTCCTAATACTAACAATGACCATGATTAATTGAAGAGGTTGTTGTTCTCTGGTAATACTTTATATATATATAGTGGTGGACTGATATGGTTATTGTGATCAGGAACACCCAGCTGGACTGAGTTGGTGTGGTTTGGGTCTTAAAAGATCCACCTGAGGATTGTTGCTGACACAACACAAAGGAAAATGGGAGCAGAAGATAGTGGCAGGCTGTTTCCCAGGAGAAGCTCTGTTGTGGCTGGTTCTCCTGAAGAGGACCCACCTGTTCTCATTGCAGAAGTAGCTCAGGGCCTGCTGTCATGGAGGATGGTTGCTGTTCACTTCAGGTGAGCTCTGGTCTTCATCTCTGCTGTGAGCATCATATCCTGGTTCTAGTAAAGATTTCTTCAGCCATTTAGTACAGACACATATGTACACGGGACAGTGTCGTGGGGTCCCAGCCCTTGATTGGATCTTTTGGGTCTTCAGTGCACAGGAAGATATTTGGCACTCTTCCTGCATTTGGCTTATGGGTGAATGTTGTAACTTGTAAATGTCCTTTATTAAATCTACTCTGTTGCAAACCATTGACTCTAGAAAGGTAACTAATACAGTATATATATATATATTATATATATACAGAAAGAGAGAGAGAGAAGGAGGGAGATAGAGAGGAGAGACTAATTTTGATTAACTTGGATCTTACTGTCTTACTTTGGCTTGGCCTTAAACACCAAACATGAAAGTTTAACTGAAAACAGGAGTAATTGGTAGTAATATACAAACAGAGAAAGCTAGGATAGATATAAAAATGGGCCCCAAACACTGCACGAGGCCCTACTCATAGTTTCCACCTGTACCTATAACATTTTATCTTACAGCCATAAGTGATTGTGATTCCCATTCACACTAGCCATTCCAAAATATGTGTCCTTTAACCACTCTTAGTATTTTATTGTTGTACCCCTGAGGTAAAGATTTGGCTTCTTGTACAGGTGTACTTGTAGAATAAGAATGGCAATATAGATATGCTAACTACTAAGCTTTGCTACCTTTCTGTAATAAACTAACTTTATATGTTTATATTAAAGGGATCTGGCCAGTATAAAATATCTTTGGGTCTACAAAATAGGGGCCTGATCCATGTTCTGAGCACTATATTAAAATTTTTAATGGCCTAATTGTCATAAAAATATAGACATCTTTATTTAGTGTCTTTTTTGCCACTGTTAAGAGAACTTTAGATTTCTTTGACAAACAGGGAGAAGTTTGTATGCTATTAAACCTACCTGTTGTATTTGAGTAACATCTAAAAACAAATAAAGGTTAGTATATTAAAGATAAAAGGCTTATGCTAAATGCTACTGACTTCTTTCTTTTTGGGAACTACTATTCATCAACATTCTGTTACCACGTTTTGGGTTGCTAGAGTCTCCTTCGAGAGGTGGTTTATGGGTTCTTTCTGTCCTGAACAAAGAATTGGCCAATACACACATGAAAGGTAATGAAGTTTCACATTTGTTAAAGGAATGAAAATAAAAGAAACATGCTCTGTAGAGCAAGTTTGGGCTAACTAAAAGTAAGAAAAGAGATACATCCTGCAAACCACTGAAAGAGCTAACAGTGGCATACAGGTTGATGGCAGCCATCTTACGGACCTCCCACTCCTCAGACTGAAGTCAGGTTTAGACCATCCTATCAAAAATCTCCTTAAATTCTTGCACAAAGAATTGAAGGTAGCACTCTCTGATTGGTTCTGAGGGCAGGGCTTTGGGAAATGTTCTGCCCATGAGTCCTGGTACTCTGTGATCTATAGGTCATGCCCATTTCCTCAACCAGTTTGCCACACCCTAATCTTCTGCCTCAATTCTACTTTTAATTTCTGTCCCCTGCTTGTGCAGCATGATTATAAAATGAAGCTTAATGATTTGTTTGTGTTCTTGTCCTCTTTTCCAGACTATGAAAGGACGATGTCTCATCAAACAACAATACCTATCTTCCTTTGTCTCCTTTGGATCAATCATGGTAGGAGTTTTGATCCCAGAAGAGGCAGGATCAATACCCCTCCTCAGCCTGAAGGGTTTATAAAAAACAGACCCTCGGCCTTAAGAATAAGGGATTTTCTGGGCATGGTGATGCATGCCTATAATGGCAGCACTCAGGGGGCCAAGGCAGGAGGATAGCTGTGATTTTGAAGCTAGCCATGGCTACATAGTGAGTTCAATGCCAGCCTGAACTATATAGTGAAAGTCTGTCTCAAAAAAACAAAAACAAACAAACAGAAAAAGAAAGAATTAAAGTTTTGGGGTAGGGGAGGTGATGTAGGATAGAAGAAATAAAGGTGGGTAGAAAGGAGACAATAGCCAATGAAATTATAGCCAATGAAATTATACCTTTAAGAAGAGTGCAACTCCAGGATACAGTCAGACCTTACTCGAGATTATCCATACCATATTCCCTAGGTTTGTTTATTCCTCTTTTATTCTAGTCCTATCACATCCAAAATCCCTTAAAGATACTTTATGTTTATGAATTAGTTTAGTTGATAAAGGGCAGAAAGCTGATTTTAAAATAAATGAACAAATTGAGAAAGTTCAAAGAACGTTTTTAGGCAAAACAGATTAACCACCCCACAACCCTGCAAAATGGGTTCACAACTTTTACTTGTAAAATAAGCCATTGTGTTTCTGAGAGTGGGCCATCATTTTTCCTGTTAATTGATGCCAAGGCAGAACTTCCAAAGATTAACAAATTCTACAGATTTCCACAACCAAAAACACATAAGCTTCAAACTGTAGCATGCTTTTCTCTCTTGAGGTCCCACATTCTGTTTCTTTGAGTGTTTATTTGTAAACTACTGCCTAATAAATTCCTGTAGACCTCTTTAAAAACCCTGTCTTCCCATGAATAGTGCTCAGTCATAAATCAACTTCATTTTAATCAGGCATTGCCCCTACCCACCAAACAGATCGCTTTGGGCTCAGACCCTCCTCTTTTCCACTGTGTATTTTTGAGTTTTCCTTTTTGTTTGATTATTCTGCTGCCTCTTCTCATCCTATCATTCTTGGATTGTAATGTAAAATTCTTTTACCATATCAAGAAATTATTAAAAATATAAGCACTTTTATCTCTGTCTAAAAAAAGGGAAAGGATAGATCAATATAACCAAAAACTTGTACTCTGGAAAAAGTGATAAAATTGATGAACTCCTTGTAAGATTTATCAAGATGAAAATAAGAAATATTTCATACTAGATATGAAAGTGGTACTTCTACAGACCTGCGTACCAACTTCATGCCAATTAATTTGAAAAATGGGTAAAATTAACTAATTCCTAGAAAAATACAGCATCATAATGGACACAAGAAGAAACAGAAATGTTGAATGAATTAAAATATTGATAGTGAGTTTTATGAAACAGGTAGAAAAATGGTAATTTTTTCATCTTTTCTGAGAATAAAATAGAAAGAATATGCCCCTACTTTATTAGGCCAGTATAATTTGCATAATAAAAATTTCTTAAAAAATTTAAAAATTATAAATCAAACTTACTTATGAATATGGTTGTGAACATTGTAGAAGTTCAATAAGAAAATTGAATCAAGCAACATATAAAAAGTGTAAAATTTTTTTTTAATTTTTATTTTTTACCAAGAACATGCATTGGTACATTGTATACATAATGATCACATTTATCATGGTTATTTTGTACCTATACATGACGTATCTTGGTTCCCCTCCTTCCCCACCCCTCCCTTTCGTTCCCCCCTTTCCTTATTTACAGCAGGTTTATTTACATTTTTCCATTTTTTCCATTTCTTTCCATTTTCCCTTCCTTCCTTTCCCCTTCTAGTTCTCCTCTCTTTTGAATATTATCTTTCTTTTACCTAGTATCTATTATGCCTCTTTGTCTTTATGTACACTTATGGTTTCTCATATCAGAGAAACAATTTGATGTGTACTCATGCATGACTGATTTATTTTACTTAAAAGTATGTTCTCAAGGTGCATCCCTTTACCCACAAATGACTCTAGTTTATCCTTTTTTATGGCTGAGTAGTACTCCATTGTGTAGAAAAACCACATCTTCTTTAGCCATTCCTTAATTGTTGGGCATTTGGATTGTTTCCAAGACTTAGCTATTACAAACTGTGTTGCTATGAACATGGTTGTGCATATATCTCTATGGTATGAGGTTTTCAAATCTTCTGGGAAGATAAAAAGGGTAAAATATTGACAATTTGATTTGTTTGAGAAATATATGGTACTTTTAATATTAGAAAATCAATTGATATAGTCCACACTGATAATGTAAGAGAAAATGATGTTATTACCTCAATAGATTTAGAAAAAGTACTTGATGTAATTTAATGATATCAATTGTAAAAACATGTATCTAATTAAGAATATAACAAAACTTCCTCAATCTATACGAGGAATTCTAAAACAAATGGATCAAACAAAAACTATAGCAAACATCAAATCCAAAAGTAAATGTTAAAAGTTTTCACTCTGAGAAAGGCAAAAATGCAAAGGTACTAGCTACTATTACTTTGAGTTACCATTTTTTTTTTATAGAACCTAGGTAGTGCAATAAATTAAGAAAAATAAAATATTATAATTGGAAATGAGAGAAAACTTATTCATGTACAAATTAATTTTGTACTTTGAAAATAAAAAGAATCACTAATTATTAGAATTAATAAATTATTACCAAAGTTTTGCATGTGTTCTATATGAAAACATGACTTGTAGTTTTATGTATCAGCAGTGACATAGAATGAAATAATGTAAGTCAATATTTATAGTAGTATTAAAAACAACAACAAATACTCAGGAATAAATCTGACAAAATTGTACATAGCACTCAGAAAAAAATTTTACAAAAAGAAAAATTAAAAGAACTAAATAAATGGAGAACTATACTATACTCACAGATGGAAAGAGTTAATCTTCTTAAGACACCCATTTTATCCAATATAGCCTACTAGATTCAGGGAAGTCTTAATGAAAATACAGACTGATTTTATGAATAAACTAACAAGATGATTGTCAAACTTATATAGCAGTTCAAGAAGCCAAGAGCAGAATAATCAGCTTTCTTAATAAAGAGGAAAATAAAAGAAATTACTCTATTTGATATTAAGCTTCTTGCAAAATTCTATTAATTACAATAATGTGGTGCTGGCACAAGCATGCATTTAACGGACCAATGTAACAGGATATTACCCAGAAACAAATCACACATACAAGTTTACATGATTTATGGCAAAGAAGCAATTATAAAACAGTGGTAAAAGGAAGATTTTTTCCAATAAGTCATTCTGAGTAAATGAGATAACTACATAGACAAAAAATAATACTTCACCCCTACCTGATGCTATTTGCAAATATCAATTCCTGGTGGATGTGTTACCATGGGTTATGTGGTCTGGGGATGAGTTTCCAAGTTCTTGTGTGCAGCTAACAAAGAATGAGACACAGCACACAAAGACAAGGAAATAGCAGCAAAGTTTACTAAGGTGAAAATATCCTCAGAGTAAGAAAGTTAAAAGGAAATGGTGTGAGGACCAAGGGTGTAGAGTATGAGAGTCTTAAATTCCCACCTTCTTTGAGGCACCTGCCTTTGGGGTCCTCCAGAGGATGGTTGATAGCTTGATTGACAGAGTGCTGAGTCACATCCACTGTGTCTATTGTGCATATCCTTTTTCATAATTCACTGTGTTAGAAGTGTATATATAAGGTACAGTCCATATGCATGAACTTCCAGTGCATGCCAGGGGAAGAACAGTCAAGAATTAACTGTGGGGCATTGCCCAGATTCAGGTGACAGAAGTGTAATGGTCCAGAGTGATTCTATGACTTCTGGTTTTGCTGTCTGTAATCATTGTTGATGTTTTGGAAAATAATATATATCTTCATGACTTTGAGGATAGTGATAGATTTCTTAGGTAACACACATAAAAGATTGATGTACTAGAGTACTTTAAAACCAAGAGGAGCCATTCGTACAAAGAACAGAGTGAAAGAACATATTCACAACCGAAAGTTTGTGTTCAGAGTATATAAAGAACTGTTACAAATGCATAAGATAGGGTCAGTAAAAATTCCACAATAAATTTAACCTAAATAAGAAGAAATAGTAAAGTAAAAACAGAAATAAAGAGAAAGAGTAAATGTACAATGGAAATGACCAATCATGTTAGTTTCTGAAATATTAATAAAATCAACTGATTTAGCTAGGCTGATAACACAGTAATAATATATTAATAAAATCAACATAACTATGGATTCTGTAGAAAGTAAAATAGAATATAATAAAAAATTTTGTGCCAAAATATTGAAAACATAGACAAAGTCAATGGTTCCTTAGAAAAATACTTTGCCAGAATTGACTCAAGAAGAAATCGAAATGCCGAATAGTCTTATCGTCATTGTTTTCATGAAGAAAGAAACAATAGGTACAAAAGGTTTGTTTGTTTGTTTATTATTTTGCTATTCTGGAGATCAAACCCAGGATTTCACACTAAAGGACATCCCCAGCCCTTTTTTTTTTTTTTTTCATTTTTGACGTAAGATCTTGTTAAGTTGTTAAATTGCCTAGGCTGAGCTCAAATTTGCAATCCTCAGGCCTTAGCCTCCCAGAGTGTTGGGATTATAGGCATGTGCCACCATGCTAAGCATTCAGAGAGTCTTAGAAGAAACTTTTACCTACCCTTTAAGGTACAGGTGATTAAAATTGCATTAAATGTTTTCCTGAGATAGAAAAAGAGGAAATAATCTGTACTCATATTACTAGGCTAGAATGATCTTGATAACAAAAACCATAAACAGGTATTCTAGATAAAACATACATGTACATTCTTTGATATTCTTTATATAAAAGAGAATGTTTCCTCTATAATTTTCATTGCCTGTGACTGCTTGTCACTAATACAACGTGACAGAATTGGTGCTCGGACGATTCTGGACCTAGCTTTCAGTACTGGTGGGTATGGCCTTGGTTTCTTGGAGCCCAGAGCTACTATGTAAGAAACATGACTTCTCTGTTGTGGTGAGGCCCTGAGACTATCAGGAGAATGATAGGGGCCCGACTGAGCCCAGCATTTCAGCCTTCCCTGCCAAGGCACATTTTATTGAATTTGTCTTGGACTTCAGCCCAGTCCATTCTCTAGCTGAATACCACCTAGAGAGCTCAGTTAACAGCACATGAAACTGAAAAATTTCCCAGAGAAGCTGCCCTCAGATGTTTTACCCTCAAAACCAAGAGACATAATGATAAAACAGTTGTTGCTTTAAGTATCTATACTTGGGAGTACTGTGTTATACAGCAATAAATAGCTGGAAGAGTTCATTTGGGGGATATGTCCAGTATCAGCATGAACATATGTACAAAATTCAAATCCGGTGAAGCATGTATCTGTGTGTATGTAAAATCATAATGAAGCAGAGTTTGTCCCAGGTACACAAGGGAGTTTAATATTAGAAACTTCATTCAAGGAATTCACTGTATTAAAATTGTGAAGGAGAAAAATATAATTTTAGTTAAATCCATGCAAAAAAATAATTTGACATAAGTTAATGTAGATTCACTAAAAACTCTTAGAAAAATAAAAATAATATCTTTTTTTTTAATCTGATGAAAGCCAGCAGATAGCATTCTTTTGTTTGTTTGTTTGTTTGTTTGTTTTTTTGAGACAAGGTCTTACTATGTAGCCCAGCGTGGCTCAAATTGGTGATGATCTTCCTGCCTTAGTCTCCTGAGTGCTGGGATTACAAGAATGTGCCACCACACCTGGCCAGCAGGTATCATCCTTAATATTAGAATGTGTTAACATTTCATTTAAAATCAGGAGGGTTGTTTATCATCATTTCTATGTAACTGTTATACTGGAGATACTATTAACATGACAACACATGAAAAAGAAATAAAAGTCATTAAGATACTTTTTATAATGGCAACGAAAATAGGTCAGGTACAGAGTAATAAATCTAACAAAAATAGTCAAACTTACATGGAAAAAACTTAAAATTTTATTGCAAGATATTAAAGAAGATCCATGCAAATGAAAAGACATAACAATTCACAAATAGAAATAATATCATAAAGGTTTGCATTTTCCCTAAATTAAACTTTAGCATTAATGAAATTCTAATAAAATTCCAATATTAGTTTTAGTGAAACTCAACAAGCCAGTTCTAAAATTTTATATAAGATGGCAAAATCTTAAAAATAAACAAGATATCCTTGAAGAAGAAAAATAAGGTAGAAGTACTTGCCAAGGAATATATCATGATACATTATAAAGCTTTCAGTAGTTAATATACTTAATATTTGTGAAAGAATAAGCAAATTGATCAATGGATCTAAATAGAGAGCCCTTCAAAATATATACAAACATATTTATAGTATCTATAATATTCGAGGAGTACTAAATGTAGTAGAGACATTTCAGTAGCAACTGTGAACTAAATAAGACATGTATCATTTACATGTAAAGGAAAGTCATTTATCAGTTTAAAAAAAAATCACTCAGGAGGAATAATACATTCTAGGAAATTTGATTCTGAAGGGCACAAAATTCATCATGACAACTAGGATGGTATTTGCACCTAAGATGAACACACCACTGTGTCATGCCGCCAATGAACATTCTGTTCTATTGCCTGACTACCTCCTAATCATTTTTAAAGGTCTATTTTAGATACTGAGATGTTCTGTGCTAATTAAGTATCTCTGGCCTAGCTTGAAGAATGGTTCATCAGTCTCTTCATTCTACTGTCTTTGTAGGGAATATAAATTGCAAATGTGTCTTTGGACTTCAGTCACATTAATACAACTTACTTATGTTTTCCCTAGTAGACTGAATCCTTTGAAGATAGGTATTGCCCTTTGTAGAGACAACAATTTTTGCTATTCTCTGCTAATTATTGGAGATACAGAAATGAATGTGTATTGAGAATATGTTGGATTCACATTAAGGATTGAGAGAAAAAGAAAAGTAAAAAGGAAAGAGAATTCTTCTTACTTTACAGAAATAACTAATCCTTAAGAAGTTAGGTGACTTTCTTGGTATCTGGTTAGAGAAGAACACACTAAAGTCTAGATTTCTGGACTCCTCCTCCAGTTTTACTTCTCCTAAATCATATTGTTTCTTCTTATTGCTTTTCTAAAATAAAAAGAACAGAAATTAATATTTCAGACCCAACTGTATTATCTGGCCATGGAACACCTCCAAGTTGTCCTACTGTTTCTCTTTTACTTTTTTTTATTTTTCTTTTTTAGCAGGATCTTGCTATGTATAATGTCCTCAAACTCACCTATCTCCTTCCCCAGGATCCCAAGCAGGTGGGATTACAGACATGCATCTCTAGCCCACCTTAATGTTTTCAAAATACTAGCAGTTTTAAGTTTGTTTAGATAGTTATTTAGTACCTTTATCTTTGTATGAGACATCAAGCATGCATGCATATGAATTATGTGATTAAATCTAACCTGTGTGGCATGATTCAGTCTCTGTTATTCATATAACCCAAATACCATCAAATTACCCTTATTTATTTTAGAGAAGAAAATATCTACATGAACTCTGGGCTAGATAAGTAGCATTATTCTTATTAAAAAGCTCAAGTTTATGTAAATTTCAGAATTGAACATTTTAAATACTTAATTATATGACTCTCTATAATTACATCATGTCAAAGGCTCTCCCTAAAATTTGGTTTCAACCTAGGTTATACCTAATTAGTTAAAATGCTTTTATTTAGCATTTGCTTTTGTAGTTTCATATAAGGCTTAATAATCTACCTAATTTGATTTTTTGAAAGCCTGAGGTGCTTTATAATAAGCTTGAACTTTAGTTACTATTAGGATTCCTTTCCTCCAATAAAAACTTGATCTCATTTAGATTACAAGAACTACACAGAGGGGCTGGGGATTTAGCTCAGTGATTAGAGTGCTTGCCTTGCAAGCCCAAGGGCCTGAGTTCGATCCCCGGCACCACAAAAAAAAAAAAAAAAAAAAAAAAAAAAAAAGATAAAGAACTACACAGAAATGAAATACAGTATTTTTCTGGCTTTACAATTAAGTCTCAATCTGTATCTGTGCCATTAAACCACCTTCACTTGGGTGAAAAAAATATCAATTGACTATCATGCAAAATCCCAAAGTTTTAGATGCTAAAGCAGTGGGCACTTACCAATAATCACTGATTTGAACTCAACTAGATAAATTTCCTTTACTAAAAAAAGAAACAAACAAAAAAACAACCATCAGCTCAACATCAGAGTGGGCTGTAAGATACTTAGGACATGTCTAAATCAGATTCTAATCCTAAGAAGTGTGAGTTAATCTAGAAAGCACAGACTTTATATTCTCTATTAACAGAAGCTTAAAGAAGGGGAGTCACTGTACGTACAGATAAAAGATTCTGAAAACAGCATCTAATTTCTGTTTTTCTGAATCACTAGAGATATTCTCACTAATATGTCATCAGGGGAGAATAATTGTTCGCCTATCGTGCCCGACCCCTCCAAAAGCAGGCATTTGGTTCATCAATTTGAAAGCATGAAATTCTCAGTTTTATGTAAAGCCAACTTTTGGTAAACCTAACTATATCAGTGGTAGATGATTAAGAGTGAGATATTTATTAAAATCCTCAAAAATGATGCTATTTGAATGTCACAAATATGATATGCCGTTCTAGTTCCATTGTATATCCATGTGTGTCTTAATCTGTGTCTTATTTTATCTTCTCATTCATATATGGGAAAAAAACAGCTTTCCTGTAGCTGATAACTGAGACATTTATTTTTAAGGAGGAATGTGGCTTTGCCCTGGGCACTCTATTCCTTGCTGGATGGTGCCTTGTGGTTTTGCTTGGGTTGGCCTGTCACACCATCCCACTCGTAAAGCCCTGGTCACAGGATAGCTAAATAACCACACTGTGCTTGGGGTGACCTAGACAGAGGCAGAAAGGAGTCCAGACTAGGGTAGCTAGTGTTCTTCTCTAGGGTGTTCTGAGCAGAATTTGAGAGAGAAAATGTATCTTTGTTTCATGTTTAGGAGCTATGAAAATGTGTCATGCCCCCGCCATGTGAAAAAACTGAGAGTTGTGGTTGTCAGGCTGTAATGAGTAGAATAGGACAGATGGAGAGAGAAAGCCGGGACGATCAGGGTTGACAACTTTCGTTCCCTGTTCATGCTCTGTCCCCAGGGGGATCCTCATTCCTGTTCTTCTTTTGATTCTGGGGAAAACCCAGATTTCTTCGGAACTACCCTTTGCACTCAAATGGACTTTAAAAAAAAATCACTCTAATCTTTCTTCTCCTTTCTTAAAAAGAAAGCATATACCACTGATTTTGGGTTTTAATTATGCATATATTCTTATGTAGACTTTTGGAAATGTTAATTTCTCTGTGTCTTGTGTACTTGGATGTGTTTTCATTTTTATTCAGTTTAAAATATTTTGTAGTTTCCCTTGTATTTTTTTTCCTTGGATTTTTTAGAATTGTGCTGTATTATTTTTACATATTTGATGATATTATAGGCAGCGAAGTAAGGTAGAAATATTATAGGCAGTCAGACAGGGCTGGGCCCTCAATGGAGTCAATACACAGGACAACTATGGCTGGAAGCGCATCCATTGAAGGTCAGGTCTCAAAATAAGGATGGAAAGACCAGAGCCACACCCCTGGCTGAGGGATAAACAATGAACTGAAGATTACATCTGTTAAAGTCTAGGTCACCCAGGTGGGCGACCAAGATCTCCGGATCCAACCCACCCTGGAATGTCCTTGTTCTCTCCTTGACGATTTACTACATGACTTTCTTCCCCATTGGACCACTATTACCTAAACGACTACACTTGTAATATTATTGGTCAATCATCATTTTGACACACATTGTACCCGCCTCACAATTTAGCTCTATAAAACTTCCCCTGAAGGGTGGGCTCGTTGGCAACCCACTCGGGTCCCCTCCTGTCTCTCAGGAGCTCTCTTTCTCTCTCCCAATAAAATTCCTACTCTTAACCTCCTTTGTTCCTTAGAATTCATTCTTCGACTTCGGGGAACACGAACTCAGCGTAACGGACATCTAGCAGGTTGGGAGTTATATTTTTTCCCCTATATCAATGACTTCCACATATTTTTCTGTATTTGACCTCTAACTTAATTCCATGGTTGCCAGAGATCATGCTCTCATTTCTGTCTTTTAAATTTTATTGAAACTAGCCTAACATATGGCCTATCATTGTGACTGGTCCACGTACAGCTTTTTGCTCTCTTTAGATGAAATGTTCTAAAATTGTCAAGTCCATCTTTGATTGATGGCATGGGCCACTTCTACTATGTCTGTACTTATTTTCTGTCTAGTCATTTTGTCAGTTACTGAAATAGTAGTGTTGAAGTTGTGCTCAAATGGATTCAAATTATATTTTCTGGATAATATTTTTAGCTACTTATTCTTAAAGAAAAACAAAAATAAACAGTGACTGTTAAAGTAGGCATTTTTTTAAGACAGTCATGTACAGCATTTATATCTTACTTGGTGTTAGATGAACAGCAATATGCTAGAGTATTTCATCCTGGTTTGGTAAATTTTTGCGTCAGCCAACAAAGAATACGTCTTTTTTTTTTTTTTTTTAATTTACCAAGAACATGTATTGGTACACTGTATACACATTGATCACGTTCATCATAGTTAATTTGTACCTGTACATCTCAGTTCCCTCCTTCTTCTCCACCCCTCCCACTCCCCCTCCCTTTTCTGTTTACAGTAGCTTTATTTACATTTTTCCCCTTTTCCCCTTTCTTTTCTTTTTCCTTTCCTTCTTTTCCCCCTCCTCCTTTTCTAATTCTCCTCCCTATTGAATCTTTCTTTTACTTAGTATCTATTATGCTTTTTTGTCCTTATTTACGCTTATGGTTTCTATAAAGAATACTTCTAATGGCTTCTCCCTGAGAGTTTTTGCTTCTTGTGAGGGGCTCTTGGAAGTCAGACCAAGACGGAAAGGGTGGTTGTTCTGGGTAGTCGGCTTGACAATCTAGCCAGCAGTTCTTCCGGTCTAGACTATCGTCCTGAGACCACACAGGAACACACCAAAGTGAGTGATCTTAAACCACACAACCAAATCAGTGTTGCACCAAAACGTTTTCACAAAAGTGCAGTGTTGTTATTTTTTCAAAACTTTCTCTTTATTAGCACATTTATAAACGCGATTTTAAGCAGAAAACTGACAATATCTCAACCAGGAGGCAGGTATTATCTTATTTATTAGAGATGGATACAGAACAGTGGAGCAATACTCGCCCACAGTCCTCTGAGTGGTGTAAATGTAACCAGAGCAGTATGTCAAAAATTGAGATGACGTTGTGACGCATTGCTTTGTCTTGAATTCATGTGCATGCTCTGAAGTTTTTCCTGTGATAAAAGTAAAATGCTTAAAGGGTTTCTTTTAAAGCTGTTATAGTTCTGAAATATGCTGTAATAACATCAGTTTCTGGCAGTGGATCTCACATATACATATTTCAGTTGAAAGTACAGACCACATACACACACAAACATGCACGCACGCGTGCACACACACACACACACACACACGCCCGCATGCGCCCGATGTTATTTTAAAAGCAAAACTCCAGCAATTAGCCATGATGTGATCGCATTCCTTCCTTTACCAAGTAGCAATGCTTGGAAGGAAATGTTTCATTTTAATTGATGATATCAATACGAAGTTCCATACAATAAAAGTGAAGGCAAGGAAAAAAGGTAATAAATCATTATTTGACAATATTTGGCAACAATGCCAAATGTGATGATATTCACCTGCACATTTTAGGTCGAGTTTGACTTTATGTTGTTTAGACTAGTGTGAATATTTAAAGAACACTGTCTGCATACTTTTGTTCTTAACCATCATCATACTAGGCACATGATTAATTGATTTTATATTCAGTAGTATATTTTCTTTTGTGTGTTCAGTTTTATTTAAACAATCTGTCTTTCATATAACATATGCTTTTACTAATGGATCATAATAGTTATTAATAAAACAAATACATTATGTTTATTCATGTATTTCACTGGAAACAACGAATGATTTTAATTATGACATAAAATAATTTCCAATGATTTAACTAAAAGATTGAGTCAAATAAGGAGTGAAACAAGCCATTATCCTTGACTAAGTGCAGGTTGTAATGTGATTTCCTTGTGTGTTGATGTGACTGTCATTACTCAGCTATATTTTTATTTTTTATGTACAGATTTAATTCATGTGCCTGCCCTGTAAGCAACTTCCCTATGAGACAAGTTGTGTCAGACCACGAAAGCTTCCCATCGTGGTATCATATAGACACACGCCACCCTGCATGGGCAGCCATGTCTACCTCACCAGGGAACTAGATGGAAACTCAGAGTCTTATTGTCCAGAATCTCTATGTTAGCCCCGAACGCAAAGATCTGCATTTAACAAGCTTTGCTGGTAATTCTATGAACACTAAAGTATGAGGACTACTGATCTAGAGATTATAACATTCATTTTTTCAGATATCAGAGCTGATTCAGACTCTGCTATAATTTGGATCTTGAATGTCCCCCAAAGGCCCATGTGTGGAAGGCTTGGTCCCCAGCTTGGAACTATTGAGGGGTGGTGGAAACTCGAAGAAGTGGGGTCTAGTGAGAGTTCTTCTGGTCACTGGGGCATAACCTTTATGACAGTTATAGTTGAGTGTCAACTTGATTGCCTTGAGACAGTCCTAGGAAATTGGTAAAGCACACTTCTGGGTGTCTCTGGGTGGGTAAGGGGGGCATCGCCTTGGGATCTATGTTTGATCCTTCTCAGAGTCTTCCCTTGCTGTCTGCTTCCCAGATGCTATGTGTTCGGCAGCTTTCCTCTCTTGTTCTTCTACCATTATATTCCTGTCTTAGAGCCTGCTAACCATGGACTGAAATCTCTGACATTCCCTCCTTTAAATTGGAAGTGAGAGATATTTTCTTAGAGCAGTGGGAAAGCTGACTAATAGATCTTTTAAGTGGATAGTGGCACCCTGACCCTTCCCTTTCTTCTTCATGTTTCGGCCGTGAGGTAAGCATCTTTGCTCTACCATATGCTGCATCAACCACAAACCTAAAAGCAGTCAGGGTCAATTGACTATGGATGGAAACTTCTGAAACCTTGAGCCAAAATAAATTTCCTTTCTTTATAAGTTGATTGTCTCAGCTATTTTATTTTTTCACGGTAACTGAGAGCTAACTAACATGTTGTGTATCCAACAGCTGTCTTAAACTTCAAGGGTTTTCTACTTTCCCCCATTAAGTGAATAAATTATTATATTCCTTTGGAGAAGAACTGGATCAACTCCTGCCACTGTGTTTAGAGTATTCCTATAGGGGCCTTGTATTTTCCATTAGATGGGCTCTGAGTCAGAACTAGCTAAATTCTGGAAACTTGTAATGTGATTGCGACACTCCATCGGGTCAACTGACATCAGAATCAGGCTTTTTTAGGAAAAAATACATTTATAAAGGTGTTGGTTTTGGTGCTGTCATGATGTTTCAATTTTAGAGTGTTTCTCTTTTTTCCCTAAATTTCCTTAAGGCCATTTGAAGTCAATTCCTACTTCTACTTTCAATCTTAGACAACCTTTGATCTGCCCTCTGTCTCTATAAGTGTGTCTGTTCATATATTTTATATTAATGGAATCAGAAATATGTACACTTCTGCACCTGATTTCATTCATTTGCATAATACTTTTGAGATTTGTCCATTGTGTAGCATATATCAATATTTAGTTCTTTTTGATTGCTCAGTGGTCCTTCATGTGTGGATAACACATTTTGTTTTTCCATTCACCAGCTGACTGATGTTGGATTATTTGTAGTTTATGAGTATTATGAGTGGTGCTGCTATGAGCATTCATGTATAAATCTTTGTGTGGATATATTTTCATATCTTAAGAGTGAGATTCCTGGGTTTTAACATAAGCATATGTCGAACTTTTTAAGAAAATGTCAATCTTATCTCCAAATGCTTGTACTATTTTACATTCCCACAAACAGTGTAGCAAAGCTTCATTTTTTTCGACATCTTCATTAACACTTAATATTACCAGTCTTTTTGATTATAGCTATTCTACTGGGTATATACTGGTATCTTATTGTGATTTTGACTTATATTTGGCTAATGATTAATGATCATCCATACCTTTTCATATGCACATAGCTGTTAATTTATCTTTAGTGAAATGTCTTTCAAGTTTTTTCTCTGTACATTTGGTTGTGTCTTATTATTAATTGCAAGTTCTTCATGCATTCTGGATTTCAGTTCTTTATCAGATATGTGATATGCAAATAATGCAAATAATATGGTTTGTTTTTCCTTTTTTAGTGAAGCACAATCATTCTAAAATTTTGATGAATTTTAGTTCATTGATATTTTCTTTTGTAACTTGTGATTGTGGTATCATATCTAGGAATTCCACCTGACCAGCATTACAGAAATTTATTCTTTTTTTTCTACAAGATTTACCTTCTATTAATGTCTGTGATCCATTTTTAAATTATTTAGCTGACAATTAGCTAATCAATTTGACAAATGGTGTGAGTTAAGTGTTCATATTTGTGATTATAGAAAGTCAATTTTCACAGCACAGTTTGTGCTTTTGAAGTGTTTTGGTGTCTTCATCAAAAAATATTTATACAGAAGTTAAAGGTTCTTTCCCCATTCTCAGTTCTTATTTATTGGTTTCTATGTCCTCTATTTATACCAATGTAACAATGTTTCGATTAGCTTTATAATAAGCTTTGAAATCAATTATTGTCTTTCAACATTTTTTTCCAAATTGTTATGGCTAGTCACTTTGATTGTAGAATTTCAACTCATCCTGGAAGAAAGATCAAATTGGTGATAAGATAATATTAGGTCTGGATATGCAATGTTTTGTAAATACATCATCTGAATAGATATGTAAATGTTCCCCTGTTCCCATAGGTGGCTGGGAATCTAGCAAATGACATGGCAAAAATTTCTGATTTTTAACTTGTTTCTAATTTTTTCCACAAAATCTGAGATATTTTGAGAATTCATTAGTCTTAATGTGACTGATATTTCAGTACATACTTTTTCTAACTATTTATGGTTATCTTTACTGACCAGGATTTCTGTCTGAACAGAATTCCAGATATGTGTACAATTGCTTTACTATATTAATGACGTCTTTAGTGACCCAATCAGGTGCTTGGTACTATCATGGCTTGTATATAGATGTCCCCTTAAAGCCACAGGTGCTTATAGGTTGGACTTTTTGGAGGAGGCTGGATCTGGGGTGCGTGAATGTGGATGAAGGGTGTGTGAATATGGATTAAGAGTGTGATAACTACATTAGTCCACTGATTGGTTTAGTATAGTTCTGAGAGTGGATAATGGGAAGGACCAACCTGGGTGTGCGTGGCACCACTCAAAAGGGTTCTAGCCTGGATGAGATAAAAGGGAAAGGGAGGCTTACTGCTGCTGCTTTTCTTCTGCCTGCCCTGCCATTGACTGTTTCTCCTGTGCAATGCTCCTCTGATATACCACCCTGCTTTGGAGCCAGTTGACTATAGACTGAAACCTCTATAAACTGCCAGCCAAAATAAACTTTTCCTCCCTTATCTTGAGAGTGTTGGGTATTTTGTCTCAGCAATACAAAAAGTAACTAAGACAGGCACCTTCTGTGTTTAGACTAGTATCACTTCTTGTAATTGTTTTTAATTACCTAAATATATCAATGCGGTTGAAAGCATTCCTTCAGATGTGTAATTGGGCAAAAAAAACTTTATAGACAACTTTATTCAGACTGTGTCAGAAAAATACCAAAGCTTTTCCTGACTGAATAATATTGGTAGATTCATCAATCTAAAGAGAATTGTATTCACTTTGTCATTCTCTGAATAATAATTGTTTCTTTACTTTCTGTTGCTATCCGTAATTCTAAAATAAACTCTTATTTGCTAGAGGCAACGTGTTAATCTTTTGTTTGCTTTATTCTCAATCATTTCTTTTACTCTTATTTGCCAATAGAATTATATGTTTCACTAATTGCTTCATAACACCATAAAAAGTCTCCGTAGCTTTTGTATTCTTATTATTACACAGCATGTTAGTTTCTACGATGCTTGAATGTCCTCCTATTTTCCCTGAGAAATTTTTATGTTTCTCCTAGTGCTGTTTGTGTTAGAGGACATCAGCATTTTGAAATACTAACCCATAATGAAAGAGGTACACTTTCAGCTGGCAAATTCCAAACTTCAAACTTCCAAACTTCAAACTTCCAAACTTCAAGCAATTTACATCTTATTTTCATTTCATTTTAATGTTGTCAAAGAGGGCATTTAAAGCACTAATAGGTAGTCCAGTCATTGATTAGGTTTTATTACTCTCACTGCTAATGGTCATATTTTTGTTATGAGTCTGTTCTAAAATTTTTTTTAAACCTCTTAGTCATAATAGGTCTAATTAAGAAAAAAGAGTACAACTCAGACTATACTTTGTAATAACATGTATTCTTATACTTGACTTGCAGAAGTGATATATTTATATATAAATGAGAAATACATGATGATAAGAATGGAAATTTGATGTATGACAATTTCTAACACTCACCTGTATATCATACTATCATTATATCCATAGCAGAAGTTTTAATTATTGAAATTTCAACTTCTTGTGGCTCTACCTGAGTAACCATACCCCGTCTGTGCAAAGTAGATTAGTATGGCACTATTTTGACTTTATTGCAAGCAATAACATTTACGTGAGTTTATTCTGCTAGATTGTTTTTTGTTAGCTATCAAAATAACTGTTAACATTTTAAAAATATATAGGCAATAAAATGTTCAAGTATTAACCTGCTGGACCAACAGTGGTAGATGTGGCTTGTGCTGGGAAACACTGCTTTATCCATGACATCAGAATTTTGAGTCATTTAAACAAACTCACTCTTGTCTAGTCATCTCACCGCCCACAGTGTGCCTTAAAGGATATAAACTGTCATGAACAATATCTGCCAGTACTCTTGAATCCTGCTTATAAATCTAATTTTTTATGACCAGTTGTTAATCATTATTAACAGATGAAAGAGGCAAAGAGAAATTTGGATAATAAAAACCTCCTCCATGTATTTCTAAGGATTAATCATAGTGCTAAAAAAAAAAAAAGTAAGTGGAGAAAGCTGGGTTCCAATTGGGCTTTTTAGTTTGGAGCTCTTAGGTAATTTAAGCCACTATTCATATAGTTTCCTTCTGTTCATATTGAAAATAATTGTATCCATCCAGAAGGATTCATGTGAAGTTTTAAGACAAGATATCAAATGTAGCGTACCCAGCACAGAGCTTGGTGCATAGCAGATATTCAAAATAATACAAATACTTCTCATTCTTTTCTTTTTTTTTTTAAACTCTGGCTGAGCTAAGAATATCCCCCACATGCTTTGTGTGCTACTGGCAAAACTAAATTACATTGTAAAATATACTTCAAGCTGGCTCTCTATTAAAAGTAAACAAGATTTTCTTTGAAAATTCCAAAGGCACCAACAAAGCTAAGAAGGAAGATAATGGATGACAAAATTTAAACATTTCTAAAGCATAGTATTTTTGTCATTGAGTCAGCATGGCTTAATAATGTACTCTAAATGTTGGATGTTCTGAGATCTTCTTCTGAGATGAAAGGCTCTATGGAAATAAGGTAACATTATTGTTAATTTTACTATTTCATGCCAAACGATTTTTTTTTTAATTATAGAATGAAGCCACGTAGCTTGGTGTCCCATCACATTATCCCTTAGCTCATGCAAAATCCTAAGCTTGTCAGTGAACTTGAATAACAATACACAAAATTACCATTCCAGTTTTGAAAACAGAGTATTGTTTCCTCCAACTGGTGAAATGAGGAATATTTTTTAGAGAGAAAAAGATGAAAGGTATTTGGATAAATTAATATTTAAACAAAAGACTTGTTAACATAGGCTAAAATGATATCTCAATTTGAATATTGTTGCATTTTATTATTTTGCCCTCCAAGGAAAAAAAAAAGAACCAAATATTTATTTATGTTAGGAATTCAAGAGTGAGTTTATGTATCATGTGGTTTAGTTTTGTGACTTTCTCCTCTCTGTGAGATACAGGCTACCTAGAATTATGGGTGATGTTTTCTGAATCCATCCCCATCCCCATCATTTATGTGCTTTTCACTCATCATAGATTTTATGGAATAGGCCCAGATCAAAAGGCCTTGGTATTAAAACATTAGTAATTAAAAAAAAAAAAACTAATGAAAAACCTTCAGACTATTCAAATATCATTGCCTTTTAGGATGATAACAGGTAGTGACACAAAACAACCCGGTCACCTGGAAAAGTGAGTGAGTCAAGTAAACTTGTGTTTGGTTCAGGTCATTTGTCATTTGGCTGAGCCGATCAAAGCTACTATAACAATGGAAATGGACTTACTAAATGTGTTTACTTTCTTTTAAATTGTTTAAGAAATCTAAGTTATTTTGAAATTTAAAATGCATATTTCTTAGTACATAAAAACATAGGGTTCACTGTGCAAAAACTAGACAACGGGAAAAGATTATTTTGTATTCTGCATTTAATATTCTTTGGTTAAAATTATAATCTGTATGAAAATATTTCTCAACTTCCTTTCTATAAACATTATTTAATGTTTATGAGAGGATACAATGTTTTACCATTGGAATCTTAATTTGCATATTATATTTAAAGTTTGCTGACTTAAGAAACAAAAAATATTAAAACATCAAAACATATAAAATTCCATTAGCAACCCTATGGTTAGATATAATCACTTTTTTATTTTTTATTTTAGTAGTACATGTTTGCCATTCATGCAGTTTGCAAACATCTTGGGGCATGGATACATGTACATACTACAGTTTTTTGTTTTAATCCCATTCCCCATCCCTCCTCTTCTTCCGTTCTTCTCCACTTGCCCTATCCCATTTTCCATTCTTGTGGATATTATTAATCTTAGTTCCTGTTATGGCATATAATGGTTACATTAATTGAGGTTATTAGGTTCCTGTATGTGGCATATATTTTATTCTACTTATTTCCCCTTCCCCTCCTTTTCACTACTCACCCTTGTTCCCTTGAACCACTTTGCTATTGCAGGAGATCCATTCCCATGTCCCCTTCTATCTATCCTTTATTATTCTCTTTGTTTGTACTTTGCCTCACTGAAATGAGAGATACCATATGGTATTTAAGCTTCTGTGCATGGTTTATCTCAATCAACATTATAATTTCTAGGTACATCCATTTTCCTATGAATGTTTCAAATTTGTCATTCTTTGTAGCCGAGTAGTATTCCATTATGTATAGATACCACATATTCTTTATCCAATCATGTGTTAATGCGTATACTGACTGTTTCCAAGATTTGGCTATTACAAATTGTGCTGCTATAAACACTGGTATGCATGTATTGCTGTACTATGATGTCTTAAATTCTTTGGGGAAGTTACCTAGCAGGAGGATAGTTGGGTCATATAGAATTTCTAATTTCAGTTCTTTGAGAACTCTCCATACTGATTTCTATAATGGTTGTAGTAATTTACATTCCCACCAACAATGAAGGACGGTTCCTGTTTCACCACAGCCATGCCAGCATTTGTTACTGTTTGATTTCTTAATGGTTGCCATTCTTTTTGGAGTAAGATCAAATCTTAGCATTGTTTTAATTTTCATTTCTCTAATGGCCAGAAATGTTGAACCTTTTTTCATGTATTTATTGTCCATTTTTTATTTTTTTCTTCTGTGAAGTGTCTGTTCATTTCTCTTGCCCATTTCTTGACTGGGTCTTTAATTTTAGGTGGTTTAATTGTTTTGAGTTTTTTGTGTATTCTAGATATTAGTCCCCCAAAAATTGGTGGCAAATTTTTTCCCCTTTCTGTAAGTTGTCTCTTCACTCTACTGATTGATTCTTTTGCTGTACAGAAGACTTTTAGTTTGATATGATCCCATTTGTTGATTCTTGCTATTCTTTCTTGTGTAATTGAGGTTCTGTTTAGAAAATCCTTTGTGACAGCTACATCTTCAAGTGTTTTGCCTATTTTATCTTCCAGTAGCTTTAATGCTTCCCTTCTAATGTTTAGATCTTTGATTCATTTTTATTTTAATTTAGTATATGGTGAAATGTAAGGATCAAGTTTCAGTCTTTTGCAAACAGGTAACCAGTTTTCCCAACAACACTTATTAAATAGACTATCTTTGCTTCAATCTGTTTTTGGGCTCTTTGTCGAAGATTCAAATAGCTGAATGTGCCAGGGCATTTCTGTACCCTCAATTCTGCTTCACTGATCCACATGTTTGTTTTTGTGCCAGTATTACGACATGACATTTTTATTGCCACTGCTTTGTAGTATAGATTGAAGTCAGGTATTGCACCAGACATCATTCCATTTTCTTTCTTTTCATTCCATTTTCTGATGTTCTCTTTAATCTCGTTTTTCAGAGTACTGTAGTTTTCTTTGTAGAGGTCTTTCACTTCCTTGCTTAGGTTAATTTCTAGGTATTTCGTTTATCTTGAAGTTACTGTGAATGGTATTATTTTTAAAATTTCCTTCTCATCCAGTTCATTATTGGTGTAGACAAATGCTAATGAATTTTATGTGTTGATTTTGTATCTTGCTACATTGTCAAAGTTGGTCATTAATTCTAAGAGGTTTTTGGAGAGTTCTTTGGGTCTTCTATGTAGAGTATCGTGTCACCTGCAAATAATGATAATTTGAGTTCTTCCTTTCATATATGTATCCTTATTACTTCTTTCTCTTGCCTAATTGCTCTGGCTAATGTTTCAAGTACTATGTTGAATAGGAGAGGTGATAGTGGACATCCTTGTCTTGTTTCTGAGTTTAAGGGGAATGCTTTTAGTTTTTCCCCATTTAGTATGATGCTGGCTATTGGTTTGTCATAAATGGCTTTTGTCATATTCAGGCATGTTATTCCTATACCTGTTTTGTTCACGGTTTTTACTATGAAGTGGTGTTGGATTTCATCAAGAGCCTTTCCTGCATTTATTGATAAGATCATATGGTTTTTGACCTGACTCTTGTTTCTGTAATGTATTGCATTTATGGAGTTATGTATGTTGAACCATCCTTGCATCTCTGAGATGAAACTTACTTGATCATGATGTATCATCTTTTTGATAATGTGCTTCATTCTATTTGTTAATATCTTACTGAGGAATTTTGCATCTATGTTCATTAAAGAGATTGACCTATCTTCTTGTTTGTTGTGTTTTTGGGGGTTTTTTTGTTTGTTTGTTTGTTTATTTGTTTTTTTCATTAGTTGGATCTTTGTCCAGTTTGGGGAGCAGACTGATACTGGCTTCCATAAATGAGTCTGAGAACACTCCATCCCTTTTAATTTCTTTGAAGAGCTTGAGGAGTATTGGTGATTTGTAAAGGTTTTGGTAGAATTCAGCAATGAATCCATCAGGTCTTGGGCTTTTTTTTAGTTGGTATATTCTTTATTACTGTGTCAATTTCATTGCTTGTTGTTGGGTTGGTTTTGGTAATCTGTATGTGTCTAAGAATCTGTCTAATTCTTCAAAATTTGCTAATTTGTTGAAATATACTTATTCAAAGTAGTTATTGTCTTCTAGATTTCAACAGTGTCTGTTGTGATTTCAACTTTTTCATTTCCAATTGCATTGATGTGAGCCTTTTTCTCTTTCTCTTAGTGAGTCTGGCTAAGGACTTATCTATTTTATTTATTTTTTGATAGAACTAGCTCTACGATATATTGATTTTTTTTTGATCTCAATTTCATTGATTCCCACTCTCATCTGTATAATTTCTCTTCTTAATTTTGATTTGAGGCTGGTTTGTTTTTGTTTCTCAAGTATGTTAAGATTTCTCATAAGGTTATTTATTTAGGCTTGCTCTGTTTTTCTAATGCAAGCATTGATTGTGATGAATTTTCCTCTTTAAAATGCTTTCATATTGTACCAGAAGTTTTGTTGAGTTGTAGAATCATTGTCATTAATTTCTAGGAAATTTTAAATTTCTTTGATTTCTTCTGTGACCCATTGGTTGTTCAGGAGTATGCTGTTAATTTTCGAGGAACTTTTGCCTTTTCTGAAATTTCTTCTGTTGTTGATTTCTATTTTCATTGAACAGTGGTCTGATGGTATGCACGGGCTAATTTCAATTCTTTTATATTTACTTAAGCTGGGTTTGTTAACCAGTATGTGATCTATTTTGGAGAAAGTAGCATGTGCTGTTGAAAAGAATGTATGCTCTGATATAGAAGGGGGGATACTCTGTATATATCTATTAAAACCATATGTTCAAGGGTGTGGTTCAGCTCTGATATTTCTTTATTGGTTTTTTGTTTAGTTGCTCACTCTCTTTGCAAAAGTGAGTTGTTAAAATCTCCTACTATGATTTCATTAGTGTTTGTCTGATCTTTTAATTTCAGCAGTTTTTGTTTTTGAAGACAAGTGCTCCAGTATTTAGTGCACACTTGATTATCAATGTTATCTCTTCATGTTGAGTTTTTCCCTTAGCCAGTATGTCATGACCTTTTTGGGCTCTTCTAATCAGTTTTAGCTTAAAGTTTACCATGTCTGATATTAGAATTGCTACCCCTGCTTGTTTTGTGGGTCCTGGTGCATTAAACGTTACTTTCCACCCCTTAATTTTTAGTCTAAGAATCTTTTTGGACTGGATGAATTTCTTGAATGTAACAGACTTTTGGATTCTATTTTTTGATACAGTCTGCCAATTTGTGTCTTTTAATTGGACAGTTGAGGCTGTTAATGTTGAGAGATACTACTGAGATGTGTTGATCATTGTCTTCTTTACCTGTTGGTGAGTTCTGTGTTTTTCTTTTCCTGACATTTTTTTGTTGCTGTTTATCCACTGACCTTACTAGTTTCCTCTGTGTTTTTAGATATGCCCATTTCATAATTAAGAATATTCTTAACTATTTTCACGAGAGCTTGTTTAGCACTCATGTATCTTTTGAGCTGATGTTTTTCACGGAAATAATTTATTTCTCCATTTATTTTGAAGGATAGCTTTGCTGGATGAGTTAATCTGGGCTAGAAAGAGAGAGAGAGAGTTTTTTATATATCAACCCTCTTTTCCCCCTCCATTATTTTGGGGAGATGCAGGTTGGGGACTAGAAAATTGAGGAGAGTTTGTGGCTTATATGGAGATTTTTAGTAGGATGTTGCCTCCCTGTGAATAATTTTACATTTTGTATGTCCAGTGGTAGTCTTTATTCCTTCTGTTATTTACTTTAAGTGATTTGGACCCTATGTTTTGCCAAAATAATTACTTCTGGTTACAATAGCATCCACAGATTTAATCTTACCACATAGTCCTTGCAGTCACCACCCCCCACCCTTGTCTATTCTCTATGCACACTATGACAGTTTTTATTTGTGGTGGTTCTGCAATGAGGTAGGTGAGGTAGGGTGAGGAGAAAGGGAAGTGGTTGAATGATGAGCATTAGACACTAATGGGGAAGTTTGAAGGGGGGAATAGTGTTAGATGAGAAGAAAAGTTTGATGTGGGATCTGATTCTACTGGAGTATTTTTAGTTGAGTTGAAGTATTAATAGTGAGAGTTTTCAGAGGATATTTTTAGGGTGAGGATGAGGTATGGGAGAAAGGATGTTTACTTTGTGAGTGAGGAAAGCTACATGGCTTTTAGAACCTGCTGATAGGGAAGACAGTAAACTAAGTAAGATATGGGAGAGCCGAAGGCTCAGTATGGGGAGGATTGAAGAAGATAAGAGTGACTGTGAAGGAGCTAATTATGGGAAATTTAAAAACTTGGGAGGAGCAAATTTAAAGACCCTATCCAAAAATGGCCATCTGAAATGAATAAACATTTCTCAGATGAAGAAATAAAAATAGCAAATAAATATATGAAAAAATGTTCAACATCATTGGTCATTCGAGAGATGCAGATCAAAACAACACTAAGATACCATCTTACTCCAGAAAGAATAGCTATTATCAAGAAATCGACCAATAACAAGTGCTGACGGGGCTGAGGGGAAAAAGGAACCCTCCTCCACTGTTGGTGGGAATGTAGACTGGTCCAACCACTGTGGAAATCAGTGTGGAGATTCCTCAGAAAACTACAACTAGAGGTTCCATTTGACCCAGCTATTCCTCTGCTTGGTATCTTCCCAGAAGAATTAAAATCATCATATTACAGTGATATATGCACAACCATGTTCATAGCAGCACAATTTGTAATAGCTAAGTCTTGGAAACAACCTAAATGCCCAACAACTAATGAGTGGCTAAA
>PVJO010016056.1:0-43196 GCA_004026905.1 Hystrix cristata | reverse complement strand
GATCATAATGCTGGCTGCTGTTGTGAATCACAGACCTCTTTGACACTCAAGCTACCTCTAGGGCAAAGCCTTCCCTCCGGATATCCATAATTACTCCTGCAAAGCCAAGGGCAACATGGGCAAGCAAAAACAGAGCGAGCAGTACGGGGCAAAGAGAATGGGAAAGGGACAATCTCAAGCACAGTATAATCCCAGACACGATTATTTAATTTCATCCTAAGAGAAAGTCCTGTGAGGTATCTGTTTCTTATCCTTACATCACAGGTAGAGTCTCAGAATTGTATTTGATCAAAGGTAAGGCTGAAGATGGGTGCATATGGAGCTGATGAGCTCCTTCGTTCAGAAATACAGAAGGTTTGTCCTGCCCGATGGGCGAGCGAGTGGAAAAGAGACAACAAGAATGAGTGAAAGAGTTAGAAATACTGGGGATGGATATTCTAAAAGCAGTTTACTGTGTACTTGATGCTCTGATGACCCTCACTGTCAACTCTGGGTGGAGAAAATGGAAGAAATTTGTCCTTGTTGAAGAATAAAGAGAAAAGAAATCTACCAAAGATTTTTGGAGGCGTGGAAGTACTGCTTCTTCAGTAGACTGGAGAAGATCTATTTCAACTAGAAACACTTTTCAATTTCCTAAAATTGCTCATTTCCTTTAATGCAGTTCTCTCTACTTAACTATAAGGAGAAAAACTTACAAATGAACTACCCAATAAAAATTGCTCTTAGTTCAAATTAACTAGTCTAAGACTAATTTTATTCTGCCTATTTAAAATAAGAGTTCACTGTTTTCCTAATACATCAATTCAGCAGAAAATTTCCCTGCCATACTTAGAAATTATTCACCCTCCTAAAAATCTAGCCTATATACAGACTGAATCCAAAACTCTGCATGTGTGTGTGTGTATGAAAGAGAGAGAGAGAGATAAGATTACCCTTTTGGTATCTATTCCTTAGAAAATAAAAATTCTCAGAAACCAGAAGCTTTATCATGGTATGGAACAATGGATTTTTGGACTTTCATATGATAAGCTATAACTTATCTACCTCATTTTCCCACATCAAAGGTAGATTTTATATGGATTATTTCCCCATTGAAAAATTTTTTTAAAACTGCATTAAAGTGGGCAACGTGAACACAAAAGATTCATGTTACATTTTAAATTTATTATGTATGGGCTTGTTCCTTCCCTGAAGTTCTTCAAAGACCTTAGTCATATCTTATCTATTTATATATGTACCTAAGAGTACCTAGGACATTGCCACACCTAAATTGTATATTTGATGATTAATTTTGAATTAATTTGACAATAAAGAGATCTTTATTTCTCTCAAATATATTTAAAGGTCTGATTTGTAGGTAAATGGATGTACCTTGAGAACATACTCTTAAGTGAAATAAATCAGACACTCATGAGTCCGCATTGAATCATTTCTCCGATATAAGAAACCGTAGGTGTAAATAAGGACAAAGAGGTGTAATAGCTATTATACAAAAGGAAGATAATATTCAAAGGACAGGAGAACTAGAAAGGGTGAAGGGGGAAAGGAAGGAAGGGAAATATGGAAAAATATCTATCTATCTATCTATCTATCTATATATATAAATAAACCTACTATAAATAAGGAAGGGGGAACAGAAGAGAGAGGTGGGGAAGAGGGGGTAAAAACCAAGATACATCATGTACAGGTACAAAATAAATGTGATGAATGTGATCACTATGTATATAATGGACCAATACATGTTCTTGGTAAAAAATAACATTTAAAAAAAATAAATAAATAAAATAAAAGTCTGCAGTAAAAATGTCCCTAGAAGAGAGTCTGTATGTGGGAAGTCTGTTGGTCAACTAAACTGAATCCACTTAGGAGTTTTGCTTGGGATGAGATATTATTTTTCTAGTATTTTAGAAAGAAGGTGCTTTGGAAAATTTAGAAATTTTCCCATAGAGATCCAGATTTCTGTATTGTTTTAAAAACAGAAGATCTAGCAAGGCTGGACTTTAATTTTCAAAATGACAGTAATCAGTTGGAGTGAATGCAAAGTGTCTCCTTTGACTTGGGACTTTCTCCAATTTCCTGCAGACCATGGTTCCCCCGTGGTGCTGCAACCAGACTGCTTCACTGATGTATATTACCTTAATGGAGAATTCCTGCTTCAAAGAATAGTCTATTTCAACATCATTTGAAAAACATCGAGTTTTTAAAATGCAATTTGATCGCAGTTTTTCCCAGATAGAGCCATTGAGGGAGAAGATTTACAGAGAAATCGAAAATCTTCAGGTTTTATTTGGTCATGCTAATTAATCACCCATCTGTTTAGTGACACAATCAATTGCACAGTAACTAACTAAGATCTTGTAAGCAGAGAAATACCACAGGGAATAAACACTAATTCCAGTTGGGGACAAGGAAGAGAGAAGAAAACTGATTAAATTTGACATTTTAAAAACTTTTCCCCCACAACAATATGCTTGGTAACTTACAAATGAAAGAATAGAAAAAAAGCCATCGCTACCTGAATTCTCCTTCCATAATCAGCTTTTCTCAAAGTTCTCTAGGTGTGAATTCAAAACTTCGTCTGAGATCTACATTTTATTTTTTCATACAGTACACTTCCACTCTTTTTTTTTCACTTCCACTCTTTTATTCCATTATATTACTTCACATATTTCATCAAAGTACATGCTTTATCTCTTTCCTGATGAGTCTTAACATTCTTCTGTTTTAAGGCTTGAGGTTTATTGAATTTTTTTGCCATCATCATAGATGAGTGTGACAGACATCTTGGAACTACATAGAAAGAGTGTTTTGGTCATGCCTGTTTTCCATCAATACTGTTGCACTTCTTGTTTGTAAACTGGAGGCTCTGCTGAGTGATCAGTGAAGGAATAAACTTATCCCTAGAGTTTATGTGTTATCAGGACAATATAGACAAATTAAAAACAAACTAGAATTCAGTATGCTAAGACACATGGGTGCTTCTATGTTTATTTCAGGGCTGTCAACAAAGTCTAAGTAACAGAAACTATCGAAAGTGTCCATAACTTTTAAATGGATAAAGAAAATGCAATACATAAAAACTAGGGAATATTCATTAGTCATTTAAAAAAAATCTTATAATTTGTGAAAACATGGACAGATGGAGCTGGAAATTATTGTGTTCGGTATAATAAGCCAGCTACAGAAAGTTCAATACCTCATGATCTCACTTATATGTGGAATATAAAACTGTTGATATTATAGAAGTTGAGAGTAGAATAAATGATCATCACCTGAAACTAGGGAGAGGTTGATCAAAGGGTACTAAATTATAATCAGAAGTAAGAAGAGCAAGTGTGCTATTGCACTGTAGAATAACAAGACTTACACATCACAATGATGTACTATACATTTTTTAAAGCTCTGAAAAAGAATTTCAAAAGCTTCACCACAAATAAATGATAAATGGAGATAGATATGCTCAACCTGATTTAAACATTCACAATATATACATGTATCAAAACATCACCATTAACGTGCAGATTTTTTGTTTTTATGTATCAGTTATCAAATACATTTAATTAAATTTAAATAGATGAAGTATCTTTAAGGAGGCGAAGTGAAAAACCAGAGATAAATCTGCAAATATGCATTATTTTTCTTTTAGCAACACACATACAAATTGCTTTTCTACCAATACACTATTTTCAAGAACCAACTTAACACATGGCACAAAACAATTCCCAAACTCACTGATACTCATTATTCTATGTAATTAGCTTTGCTTAATTTTTAAAATACTCTCAAAACCAGTGCAATAGAATTTTCCATTTAGAAAATGAATTCAACTAAATAATGACGACATTAAATATTTATTTTCAAAATGGAAGTAACTCTGTTAAAGTTGAGTGTGTGCAATCATTATATATCTGTGTAGTTTTAGCAGAGAGGCCTTTTGAATTGTCAAGCCCATGATACATTGATACCAAGATACTGGTTTCCTTAGTGATGGTCACTAAGCACTTAGGAGATAACTGGAATTTCCTTCTATTTTACTGAAATATATGCTGTTCTTCTTTTTCTTCTTTTCACAGGCTTGCTTGATTGTTTTTACAAGGCAAAATTATTTAACACAAATTTGCTTCAGAGCAAGACACGATGTCTTGTTTATGAATTTGCTGCTGAAAGAATCAATATTTGAAGCAATTTCTTAAATATATTAAAATACAGATAGCTAAAGGAATGAATTTCAAAGATCATTCTTTAAAAAAACAACAAAAAAATCATTCTTTAAAGATTCTTATAATCACAATATGTATATAATGATATCGTTTAGAACCACAGCATTTTTTTCATGGGATTAAATAGAAAACTCGATTTGATTTGCCTAGAGTTTATAACTATTGTTACATATTAAAATCCATTATGCTTCAGATTTTTAATTGGCCATTGATCAATTTTTCAATCTATCACATATTTATATTATACAAGACTTTATCATAGAGTGAGATTTAAAACTTCATTTACATATTGGCTGAAGTATCCTTATTGTCTATCATTTTATTTTGTCCCTAATATATACACTTTTATTTGAACTTCAAAATTATACTACTTTAGTTGTGTGGCCAGCTAAAAAATAAAAATTAAAAAAATAAGTTAAAAAAGTAGAAATGATGTGGTCCTGAAGTAAGTGGATAATGTAAAGTAGGACAATACTATGGAGAAAATTGCTTCTACCAAAAGACCATGCTTAGCAAGCCTAGCTCCTAATTAACCATGTTGGAATCACTTTAGTCTAAGCAGAAGCATCTCAATCTTGGTAACTGACATTGCTTATTTCTAGACTGTCTGATGGATTGCACTGAATTTTTTTCTGTTTTTTTTTTTTTTTTTTTTTTTTTTTTTTTTTTTTTTTTTTTTTTTTTTTGCCAGTTGGTATATTGCATTATTTTCCTACACACTCCAGTTTCACTGAGGGAAAACGATTAAACTCCTTTTTGTAACTCTATTTTGTTTCTGCCAAGCAAAAAGCCATACAGATAACAGTACAAATGCAAGATGACTGACTACCTTAACATTTAGCAGTGGTTTCAAGCAGGGGCTTATAAAGTTTAGATGATCCTTCAATAAAATGTTAATTTTTTAAAATTCACATCTCTTCAACATTTTTATCATTAACTGGACTCCTGTGTGTCCTTCTGAGTGGATTTTTTGTCTGTCCAAGATCTGATCATATTTCATCTCTACAACATAGTACTGAGGATTTCATTATCACCCATTGTTTCAAATCCTATATTTAAGAATGCCAATTTTATATCCAGTATAAGTAGATTCAAGATCTATATTTCGAGGTTTTTTTTGGTGGGGTGCTGGGGATCGAATTCAGGGCCTTGAGCTTGCTAGACAAGTGCTCTACCATTGAGCTAAATCTCCAACTCCATATATTTCCAGTTTTATATTGTGTACAAAGACTCCTGATCTCCAAAGACAAGATATCCATAATCAAATTTATTATCTCTACCTCCTTTCCTCTTCCTGCTTCTTTTTCCTGGTTAATGACATCATCATTAGAAAAAAGTTGTGGTAAATGTCAATAATGTTCACCAAGAGTTCTGGTTCTCTAAATTAAGCATGACTTAGCGATATGATACATGAGAAAAAAGCTATCTCTTTGAACGATCAAAATTTGGAAATTGTCATTAAAAACTAACTGCGACTGCTATATGACTTCACACATATGAATCCCACTGTTACTGAATTACTCAGAATTAATCTTAGGTTAATTTAAGATAAAAACTTAAGATACAAAAGATAAAAATACACTTTTAACGTGGTTTCCAGGTCATGGCAATGGTGCCCTGAGGCAAGCATTCCTGAACTCCAATCATCAGTGATGGGCTCCTACTGGTATACATACAGGGCTTGGGGAAGCTGCCTGGGGAAATGAGTGGGACATGTCAACTACAAGATGCCAGGACAACATGGGCACCCTGTATGTAGAACTTCTCACAAGGTCCCACGAGATATGGACAGTATAAAAGAAGACCCAATGCCAGGGGGAGCGCACTATGATCACTTCCCACAATAGCCAACCCTGCATTTCCCAGATGCAGTGTGTACTTTTATTTTTGTTTTTACCTTCTTTTTCTCTTCTGCCAAAGTTCGCTCTGTAGAGCTGGTTTCTCCCACACCCCTTCACCTCTCACTTTTCAAATAAACTTTTGGCACCATTTATGGTTTAGCTCATCCAGTTATTTGTTCCAGGCAAGAAGGACCCAGAATACTTTTGATTGGTGAGCCATTTGTAAGGAAACTACTGGGTAGCACTGTTCCCTTGCCTCTGACATGGGAGAGCATCACTTGCATCATTTAGCTCCTACCTATTCTATGCTACTCAAGGGTTGGAAGTGCTCTAGTTCATCCTGACCACATCTCAACAAAGAAAAAACGGAAGAAGGAAACACTTTGCACAGAACTTTCCTTTGCACGGAACTTGTATGGAACATGGAAGCTGTACTTACACTTCACAGACTGGAATTTAATTGTGCGGCCACATCCAGGTATAGCGACTGTAAAGTGCAGCATTTTAGCTGGGTGCAATACATCCAGCTACACTACTGGGCAATGTTATTAAGTAAGCAAAGAAGAATGGACACTTAAAGGTGACTGGCAGTTTCAGTTACATTTACACTTGGTTTTAACTGTTACCTAATCTTTCTTATTAGCAAATTTTTTTATCTCACTTTCAAACTGTCTTTCAATACTGACTCTTATTTTTTGTGCTTAATGTTTCTACACACCTTCACTAGGACTTTTTCAGTCATTTGACAGTTTATTTTCTTTCATTCTTTTCTTCCTTTCCTCTGTGAATTGGAACTTCTCAAAGTTTAATGTTTAATGCACCCATAAAAGTTACTAGTCTATTTAATCATTGTTTTAGCTAATCCTTTCCTCTCATTGCACATTCTTAACAATAAAATGGAGTTTAAATTCTTTAGTATGTGATTCCAGATTTTCCACTGTAAATTTGTTCAGAATACACACTTACACCATCATTTCACATTAAACTATGTATGCACAGTCCTCCTGTGTGGCATGATTTTTCTTCTTCCTAAAGTAGAGAGAATCCCATTTCACATCCATGTATAACTGTGATTTTCATCTTTCAAGCATCAGTTGAAATTTCACTTCCTCTAGAATATTTTCCACATCTTCCAGGACATTTGAATTGTTCTTTCTTTTTCCTACTCTATCAGAATATTATTTGTTTATTTTTTAGTATTTATTTTTATTAGGTATGCATATACTTATGCCTTAGATCATAAGATCTTTAGATGTCTTTCAAATTTTGTGCCTTTAAAAGTTTGATATGCATAATGGATATTCAAAAACCAATTTTTGAATGAGTGTATATGTGGTATAATAAAAATATAGCAAAATTTTAAACTACGACACTACTCTCAAATAAAATTATCATGTAAGAATCTTACATGTTGTAGTAAAAAATGTGGTGAATATTTAATTTTTAAAACTTATGACAGTGCAAGGCCCTGAGTTTGATCCCCTGCACAAAAAAAATTATTACACTAAAAGACACATTGCCATTAACCCCCTCAAAATACTCCCCCTCACTCTGAACACACTTATCCTGTTATTATGGCCACTTTCTGAAGTTGTTCTAGAAATCTTTTTTCATGAGTGTCTTTAGTTGTGCTATCATGGCTATCTCGATGTCCTGAGTCAATTCAAAATGTTTACTTTTTATGATCATTTTGACTTTGGGGAAAAGCCAGAAGCCACATGGTGCCAGATCTGGTGAATCAGGTGGATGAGAACACACAGTAATGTTTTTATGAGCCTGCCTTTAAATTGGATGGCACTTGATAGCAACATTTTCTATATTTTTTTAATCACACAAGATACACACAAAAGGGGACTTCTAGAACTGCTTCAGAAAGTGGCAAAAAAGATGGGATACGTTTGAGGTGAGGGGGATTATCTTAAATGAGATGAATGGCAATGTGTACTTTATTATAATAATTTTTAAGATTTAAACACATGCCACATTTTTGATCACCCCACGTATATGTGAGATCCTGTGCCACAGAGGTAATATAGTATCTATGCAATAAATATTAAGAAATGATTATAAGTGGACTCATTTAGTTTTCTTTGGAATTAACTATACTTTAACAGACAACACTGAAGCTAAATAAGATTACCAAAATATTTCCAGACCTATCATCATTCATTTTAAATATCCTTGATGCCTTTATGAGAGTCCTAATCAAAGTAAATGAAACAATATCACCACATTAACTGCTTTAGTTTAATCCAAAGAAGTCTTGACTGCTGCCTAATCAGTTAGATTAGCACCTAATAAAATGTATTTCCCTAAAGAAGTCTTGTAAATATCAACTTTTAATTGCTTGATCTCTACATTCAATCAACCAGTGGGCTTTTCTTAGAAAATCTAGGCCCCCTTAGATGGTATCCTACCCTTTTAAAAATACACATATTAGTGCTAATATTAAGAAATAAAAATACGGTGTTGTAGACTTTTTTGGTCACTATGAACCATACATACTATGCATTGGAGGCCTGGGGTCAGAGAGGCCTGCCGCATCTCTGGAACTGATCCATCATCATATCTTTTCAAGCACTTGAAGGAAAACCAGGTGCATTGTAAAATATAATTGATAATTCTTTAAAAGAAAATCTGTTAATGAGAAAAAAACGTTAGTTCAATCTTGGTCTCTGGGATCATTGAAGGATGAAGATGTTTGGTCAATTTGTATACACTCTAGAAATGAGGCAGTGATAAAAAAAAGAAAATGCCTTGAATTTGTGTACCCTGAGGAAGCTATGACCTTGACTACTTGGCTGTTATTGATCCAGTTTACTCAGTTTAAAAGATCTGAGTAAATTATGCCTGTGGAGCATTTATTTTCTCTTCCGGCTATTGTTTTCCTATTGATGGTAAAAACTGTATTTTCCAAATACCAAAAGTATGCGTTGGTTTCCTAGCAGTAATCTGTTGAAAGAGGAGAACTGACATTTACTCAAAAATATGTAATAAATTTTTTTAAAATTATTTTTTAACCAAGAACATGTATTGGTACATTGTCCGTATATTGTCACATTTAACATGTTTTGTACCTGTACATGGTATCTCTTGGTTCTCCCCCCTCTACCCTTCCCTTCCTTCTGTTCCCTCCATCCCTATTTACAGCAGGTTTATTTACAATTCTCCATGATTTCCCTTTCCCCTTTCTTTCCGTTTTTTCCCTTCCTGCTTTTCCCCCTTCCCTCTTTCTGGTACTCCTCTCCTTTGTAATATACAAAGGAAAAATATGTAATAAATTAACTCTGTAATTTACCCTTATGAGAATATTGTCTTCTATAATATATTAAGAATAAAGCTGCAAAGAAAATGACTTTAAAGTTAAAGGTCAACATGATGAAGCAAATCACTTAATTACTTCATGTCACGGAATAGGGAACATTTTAATTTCCATACTTTATCTCTGAATTTGAATTACTCTGAGACCCTGAAAAATAATGCAAAGTTCATTTGCTGCCAAAGAGGATGGCAAAGGTAATAAAGAAGTGATTCAAAGAGGAAAGGTTCTGCTAATAAATTATACCCTCTGCTGAAAGAACACAGTGCAATTTAATATGGAATTTAAATATTTAGTTGCTTTCTGAAAAATGTTTAAGAAAAATAATTTGAATGCAATTTCTTTGGCTGATTCTTGATCTGTTATCATTATTCACCTGCTCTATATACATTACATACAACATTTTAATTATAATCACTGTATGACTTTACAAGGGCTGACATAATAAAATGCCACAGACTGGCTGGCTTAAATAACAATTTATTTTTGTTGTACTTCTGGAGGCTGGCAATCAAGACCAAGATGCCAGTAAGGCTGAATTTCTCTAAGGCCTTTCTTCTTGGCTTGCCCTCCCGCTGCCTCTCCCCAGTGTTCCCTCTGCGTGTGCATCCCTACAGCCTCTGCTTCTTCTTGTAAGTGTATGAATCATCCTGGACTAAGTCCCCATTGTAATAGCAATGTGTTTGCCTGTTTAAGGTTTCTATGCTCAAATACACTTACCTTTTGACTACTGGGGTTGGGGAATTAACATACGAATTTGGGGGGAGGATACAATTTGGCCCTCATGTAATAGTCACCTTGTTTTATTTTTGTATGTAAAATGTATCAATTATGCATATATGAGTATATACATCAGCATCATGCCTTTAGTTGTCACAATAAGGTAGGGGGCATATCATAATGTATTCCTTGCCATAAAGAAAATCTTTAACTTGGAGAGGACATCTAATCATTATTTGTTAAATAAATAAATGAATGTGATATATTTTGTAAACTAATATGCATACGTTCCACAGGCTTCTGAAATACAATCTCACCAAAATTGAACTCTTCCCCTTGCTCTTACAAATTCTTTCTTCACTCACTCCCCGACCTCAAAGCCTTTATATCCTTGTTTCCTTTTTCTTCCTGCCAATTAGCTATCAACTCTTCAGAGTCTATCTCACTAGTTTGCGTTGAGCCCATGCATTCCTTTTTCTTTATATTACAAAGTTTATTTCTGATATTATGCAACATATATTATCACAACACATATATTTCAACAAATGTTACTTGTTGAAAGAGGAAGGAAAGAGGGCTAACCTGTGTGCTTGCTGTGGACTGTTCTTCCTCTGCAATGCCACGCTGCCATGCCAGCCTGCCTTGGAACCAGCCGACTATACAAAGTTATAGTTTTCACATGACGAACATTTCACATTTATCCATTTTTAAGCATTCAATTTAGCAGCATTAAGTATATTTCCATTGTTGGACATCCATCATGATTTCCTGTCTCCAGAATTTTTATCTGTTTGTACCAACTAAAACTGCATGCTCATTAAATAACCATCCATCCCTACCCCACCTGCCATATCACAAGGTAACAGTGATTCTGCTTCTGCCTCTATGAATTTGACTATTTAAGTACCTAATATAAATGGAATTATACAATACTTTTTCTTCTGTCACTGGCTTTCTTTGTGTAGCATTACATTGTCAAATTTCAGACATGTGGCAACATGTGTCAGGATTTCTTCTTTTTAAGTTGAATATTCTGTTATATGTATATACCATATTCTGTTTAGCCACTCATCTATCAATGGGTGTTGCTTACTCCTTTTGCCTGTTGTAATCCTGTTAGAATACTGAGGTACAAACTGATTTCAATTTTTTTGAAAGTGGAATTTCTGGAGCTTTTTGTTTTTGTTTTTGAGGAACTGCCACACCATTTTTCATAGTGATGGCACCACTTTACATTTCCACCAGTAGTGCAGAGGAGTCCCAATTTCTTCATGTTTTGTGTCCATACAGGTCACCCATTAGCCACTTCAAATAGGAATGAAGTGGCGTTTTGTGGTTTAGTTTTCATTTGTTTTCTTTTAATGATTAAGGATGTTAAGCATCTTTTTATGTGCTTATTGTCTGTATACCTGTGTCTTCTTTCTACAATGTCTATTGATGTGTTTGCCCTCTTTGAAATGTAGCATTTTGTTGTTCAACTGCATGGCCCAAGCCTTACTAGCTAAATTCCACTGATCGATAGTAGTAGCAGGAGATTAAAGGAAAGGAGAGTGAGGGCAGACTATACATTATCCTGGTTTCCTCCTCCTGTCCCTGCATAGCATCCATGTTCTACCAAGCAGCCCTTCAGCACAAATTTTTCTCTCTAGCTCCAGTAAGTTCTTCTTCTCTACCCTCTTCAGACACAAAGGAAGTACTATGCCATGCTATTAACAGTTCTCAGACAATGTACTAACACTAGTGTTTTCCCTACATCCTACACTTAGCTTTGTAAATGGTCTTTTCAATCAACACTTCTCAAATCACTTAATTTGAATGCAATGTCTTTTTCCACCTAAGATATTGATTATGGTGCTCTTGATATATAGAAAATTACTATTTGTTAATTTTTTTTTTGCTGGATTCTGGTGTTTGCCATATTTAAAAGGGTATATTCATACATATATTGTATAAATAAGATATCCCATGCTTCTTTTTGCTATGTTTTTTCCCCTTTGCTACTTTTATGGCTTCAAACTTTTGTGACCATTCTTTTCTCATTTATTTTCTGTTTGATTTTTGGAACATGTTTATCAAATTTAGAATAGTAATAAGTATTTTTATTGAACAAATAAAAACTTACAGAATTACTTAAGAAATAACATCTTTCTGAATTTACTTAATCATGAATTCAGTATTCTTCCTTTTGTTAAAGTATTCATTTGTATTTCCCATTAGCTTTTCACAGATCTCTTACAATTACTGTTACATTGGGTATTTCATCAAAGTTGTTATTGTAAATGTTTTCTGTTATAACTCGTTACAGATTTTTGTTGGCACAAAATGAAGCCTAATGATTCTTGAAATTACTATTGTTTGCAAAAGCTACTTAACTGAATTATCTTTAGGTTTGTAAATTTTCTCATTTTTTTCTTTTCTTTTCTTTTTTTTTTTTTGGTGCTGAGGATTGAACTCAGGGCTTTGGGCTTGCAAGACAAGCACTCTAACCACTGAGCTCAACTCCCAGCCCCCTCATATTTTCTTTAGTTGGTTTTAAGAACAAAATACAGAAGAATACCTCAATGTTCAACAAAAACTTCAATCAAGAGGTGATCCCTAGCTGAGTCCCCAGAATCAAGTGGATCTTGATAGTTTTAAGTGAAGACAAGAAAGTATGGAAAGAATGGTCTGGGTTAAGAAGGAATCTACAATAGTGGTTAGAAGAGAAAAAGCATGGGTCAATTTGAGGACCTAGATGTAAATCGGTATGGGTATCTGTATTAGCTACTTTTCTGGAGTTAGTGCTTTGCAAGAAAGCAGATTTAATACAGGATGAGTTCAAGTTACAACATTCACACACACAAGCCAAATGCAGAAATAGTACAGAGACCCAAAAGATTCAATCAAGGGTTGGGGACCCATGGCAATGTCCTACATACACCCACATCTGCAGAAAAAGGCTGAAGAAATCTAACTGGAACCAGGATTGGATGCTTGCAGCAGAGGTGAAGACCAGAGCTCCCCTGAAGTGAACAGCAACCATCCCCAATGACAGCAAGGCCCAGAGCTCCTTCTGTGACGAGAATAGCTGTATGCCCTTGGGGAAACAGCCACAACAGAGCTTCTCCTGGGAAACAGCCAGGACTATCTTCTACCCCCGTTCTCCTTTGTGTTGTGCTGTTGACAACCTTCAGGCGGATCTTCTACACCCAGAACAACACCAACTCAGTTCAGCTAGGTGTTCCTGCTCAAGCTGATCACAATAATAAGTCCCCCAGAGTATCATAGGGCAATGACTGGTTGCAATAACATGCATTACAATAATGTAATGCAATAATGTGTGGGTGTAGCACTCACACCTTTAATCCTTGCCAGAAATGTGCCATACCAATCAGTGGACAGATTTAGTAATCATACGCCCATCACCCCAGCATCACATACTCTAGATGGGGCCACCTCTGAAAAGCACCCCCGTGACTGCATGAGGCTTTGGGGAGACATCTAGACACAAGCCATAACAGCTGGTTCTAAGGCAGAAAAATCATGGTAGAAGGGCCTGGATGGAGGAAAGCTGTTCATGTCATGGTAGCCAGGAAGCAGAGAGACAAAGGAGGAGCCAGGGAGAGAAAGCAATATAAAGTACCCATCCAGGTCACACCCCCAGCAACCCAGGTCCAACTAAGCTTTTTATATTTTTCTTACCTTATTTCTTTGGCTAGGTATTACAGTACAACATTAAACAGGAGTATTAAAATTGACATCAATGCATTTTCTCTTTCTTTGTGCTATTGTTGTCATATTGTTTACTTTTTTACACATGCTATAAACCTTCAATATATCACTATTTTTAATTTAGATAGGTAGTTATCTTTTATAGCAATTTAAAGTAATGAACGGATTTTTTTTTTTTGCTCTCATTTGTTCTCTATACAGCATTCATCATTTCTTCATGGAAATTCAGTCTCCCTGTGATATACTGTTTCTACCCAAACCACTAACATTCTTGGTAGACTAGCTCTAGTGACACTGAATTCCCATGGTTTTTGTTTGCTTGAGAAAGTTCTTATTTCTTCCTTAACTGTAAAAATTCTATTCACTGGATATACAATTCTAGTTTGGCAGGGATTATCCTTCAGTACTTTATTTCTTTAAAATTTTTAGTAATATGTAATAATTATGCCCATTTATGGTGTATAGTGTAATATTTCAACATATATATATATGTTGAAATATATATATATATATATATATATATATATATATATATATATATATATATATATGGTCTGTGTACTGGTTAAATTCAAGGAATTATTGTTTTCATTGCCTTATAATTTCTTTCTGTTTGGAGCTTCAGGCTCCTGTTTTGTAGTTCCTCATAACACATACAACAGTTTATTATGAACTGCAATAACTAGATTGTACTGTGGAACTCTGCGACTTATTCCTTCTATCTTTGTGTGTTTTGGTGCCTGTCATCCAAACAGGAAAGGATAGGGGCCAAGCTTTAAACTTCCCCCTATGCATCACTGGGAAACTGGATCCTGACACAGCGAAGAGGTGGCCCTTTGTTTCCCTGGTCAGTGTCCCTCCCCCACCATTTGCCCTCAGCACTGCGAACGTCTAACTATCTGCCTAACGTGGATATCCAGTTTTCCAACTATTATCCTACTTTTCTTTCTCCAATGTACGTTTTTGGTAACTTTGAGTACAGCCATTTGTCTATAGATGTGTGGGTTTATTTTGGGATCTATATTCTGTTGCATGGATCTATGTACTTTTTATGCCAGTACCATACTCTTTTGGTTACCATAAGTCTGCATATACTTTTTAAAATCAGCTACTGAGATGGCACCATCTTTGTTCTTTTTTTCAAGATTGCATGTGCTATTTAATATCTTTTGTGCTTCCATATGAATTTTAAGATTTTTTTTCCTAGTCCTGTGAAGAATATCATTGGTATTCTGATGGGGATTATATTGATTGAATAAATCACTTTTGGTAGAATGGACTTTTTACATATTAATTCTTTCAATCCATGAATATGTGAAGGCTTTCCATATTTTGCGTGTCCTCTTCAATTTCATTCATCAGTGTTTTGTAATTTCTATCCTAGGGATCTTTTATCCCCTTAGTTAAAATTGTTCCTATGAATCTGAGGGCTTTGTATCTATTGTGAATAGAATTGCTTTTGTCATTTCTTCTTCATTAGGTTTGTTATTGGCATGTAGAAAATGCTATTGATTTTTTACATTGATTTTTCATCCTGCAGCATTATGAATCTGTCAATTCTAATAGGTTCCTCCCACTTTGGCAGAGTATTTAGATTTTTCTATATATAAAATCTATAGACAGGGATAATTTGGTTTCCTCCCTTCTTATTTGTATTTCTTTTATTTCTTTCACTTAATTTCTTCAGCTGAAACTTCCAGTTGTAGAGTAAGTGGGAGGAGTGATAGTGAACATCTTTGTCTTCCTCCAGATACTAGAAGAAATGCTTGCAGCTTTTCCCTACTCAGAGTGACACCAGCTGAGGGTTTGTCACACATAGTCTTTACCACGTCCAGGCACATCCATTCTATACCTTATTATTATGGGTTTTTATCATGAAAGGCTCCTGAGCTTTTTCAAAAGTTTTTTTTTCTGCAATTATTGAGCAGATCATATTATTTGCATCCTTCATTCTACTGATGTGACTTATTACATTTAACTATTCATGTATGTTGAAGCACCCTTAATTTCTGGGATATGTCCCATCTAACCATAGTGAATATTTTTTAATGTGCTACAGAAGTCAGTTTCCTAGTATCATGTTGAGAATTTCTGAGTGTATGTTCGTCAGTGATACTGGTCTGTTTTTCTCGAGTTCTCAATTGGTATTGGCATCAGTAATGCTGACCTTATAGAGTGAATTTAGAAATTTTCAACCTTTTCAATGTTTTGAAAAAGTTTGAGAAGAATCTGTAACAGTTTTTCCTTAAAAATTTAGTAGAATTAGGCACAAAATTTAGTAGAATTCAGTTCTGGGTTTTCTTTTTGGGAGGACATTTTAAATTACTGATTCAATTTCATAACTTGTTACTGTTACATTCATATTTTCTACACTTTTGTGTTTTGGTTTTTGTAAGTTATATGTGTCTAGAAATTTATCCATTTTTTCTAGGCTTTCCAATTTGTTAGCATATTGATGTTCATACTGGGCCCTAATTATCATTTATATTTCTATGATACCAGTTTTAATGTTTCCCTTTCCATCTCTAATCTCTAATCTTACTTATTCTCTCTCTCTCTCTCTTGCTCACTTTCACTCTTCTCTGCATGTCTCTCTTCTAGCTAAAGTTTTCTCAATTTTGTTCATCTTTTCAAAAAATCAACTGTTACTTTATTAAAACTTTGTATTATTTAGTCTCTTTCATTTATTTCTGCTTTGATCTTTATTAATTTTCTTCTACAAATATTGTGTTTGATGTGTGCTTTTCTGGTTCTCTGAGATGTATTGTTAGAGTTTTAAAAAATCTAATATTTTTTGATGTAGGTGCTTATTGCTATAAGCTTCCCTCTTAGTAATGCTTTTGTTATATCCTATAGGTTTCTATTTATATGTGTTTTGTAAACATTTTATATTTCTCTTATTGATCAGTGGCCTATTGTGCATTCAATAGCATGTGTTCTGGTCTCCACATATTTTGATAATTTCGAAATTTTCTTTTGGTATTGATTTGGTTTTATTCCACTCCATTTTATTCCAGGAAATATACATATGATTTTAATTGTTTTTCATTTATTGAAACTTGTTTTCTGACCTAACATATGATTTACCCCAGAGAGTTTTTGGTTTGGATGATTTTCTCTTTGATAAAAGTGGGGTGTTAATAACCCCCATTATTGTATTTGAAAGTAAGTCTCCCTGTGGATCAAATGTTTGCTTTATAAAATTTGTTGCTTTGGCATCAAGTGTGTGTATATTTACACTTGTTATTATCTTCTTACTGAATTTTACTTTGATTATTGTAAAGTGACTAATCTTTCATAATTGTTGTCTTAAACTTTGTTTACTGATATAAATATGGCTATTCCTGCTCATATTTGGTTTCTGTTTGCATGTAATAACTTTTTCCATCCTTTCATTTTCAGGTATGTGTATGTTTATTGGGAAAATGTGTTTCTTATAGAAAATATATTGTTGGGTCTTTTTTTTTAATACATTAAAGCAGTCTACATCTTTTAATTGGGGATTTTAATTTGTTTACATTGAAGGTTAATATTGATAAATACTCCTGTCATTTTTCAAATTTTCTTTTGTTTAATTTAAATACCTTCTATTGTTTTATTTGTCTTTTGTTCATCTTTGTGGTTCATGCTTTTCTGCACTGACAAAATTTGATTCTTAGGCTGGGCGTGGTGGTGCACACCTGTAATCCCAGCACTCAGGAGGCTGAAGCAGAAGGATTGCCAGGAATTCGAGGCCAGCCTGGGCTACATAGAGAGTTCAGGCCAGCCTGAACTACATAATGAGACCCTGTCTCAAAAAAGATTTGATTTTTTTCTATTTCCCTTTTGTGTATCTGCTCTCCTGGCATATTTTACATTTTCATGATGGTATTTTCTTTCTTTCTCTTCTGAATGTAAGGCTCCCTTAGGACTAGGGATCCTGTGGTGATAAAATCTCTCTGGTTTTCAGATTTTGGTTGTCTGGGAAAGTATTTATTTTTCCTTCATTGGTGGAAAACAGCTTTACTGGGCATTTTTGGGGAGTGGGCATGGTTTGTTGTTGTTTTTGACTTTGTGTTTTGCTTTTTTTTTCAAAGTTGGAATTTGTCATTCCAGTCCCTCCTGGTCTATAAGGTTTCTGCTGAGAAATCTGCTGTCAATCTAATGGTGGTTCCTTTAAATGTGACTTGCTGTCTTCTCTTGCTGTCTTTATAATTCTCTGTCTTTCACTTTTGACTGTTTATAATGTTATGGCGAGAATATTTTCTGGCCGTGTCTACTTGGGGTCCTCTGGGTGCCTTGTACCTGGTTGCCAATATCTTTCCTGCAATTGGGGGTGTTTTCTGCTACTAATGGATTGATTGTATTTTCTATGCTCTTTTTGGGCTCTCTTTGCTTTCTGAGACTCTCAGAGTTTGAACCTGAATAATTTTATTGTATCCTATAAACTTCAGAGGCTGTATTTGGGTTTTCTCATGCTTTTTCTTGTTTTTGTTGTTTGTTTGACTGAGTAACTTAGTTTCAAAAATCTACTTTCAAGTTTATATATATTATTTTTGGCTTGAGATAGTGTATTGTCGAAGCCTTCAACCGTATTTTTTAATTTGCCTTATTGAGTTTATTTCCAGGATTTATGCTTGTGTCTCTTATAATTTCTCTTTGCTTATTTTTTATTCATATCGTGTATATCCTGATTTCATTGAATTGTCTTTTTGTATTCTTTGGAATCTCTTTGAATTTTCTATAATCCTTATTTGGAATTCTTTATTAGACATTTGTCAGTATTCTTCTCATGGGCTGGGTATTTAGCTCAGTGATTAGAGTGCTTGCCTTGCAAGCACAAGGGCCTGAATTCGATCCCCGGCACCACAAAAAAAAAAAAAATTCTTCTCATGGGGTTTATTTCTAGATAGTTATTTTGTTCTTTTGGAGGTATAACATTACCTTTTCATATTTCTCATATCTGCACATTGAGCTTTGTGGATCTGGTGGATCAGACACCACTCTCACTTTTATAGATTGGCTTTCATAGCAAATAACTTTCTCCTAAAGATATGTCTTGGTGTCAGTTTGGTACCCTGTGTTGGCTTTGTTGGGCACCATAAAATAATCTTCTTACAGCTTTGTCATTTGTAATGGGTGGCTTTGGGCACAGTGTTCAAAAATAGGGTTGGTTATGTACATGTGCCAACTCTCCCACAAGGAATGTGATCATTGGTACTGCAAACATGTACTAATAAAAAATAAACCTTTAAAAATAGTTTAAAATAATAATACCCAGCATTAAAGAAAAATGAAAACAGGGTTGGAAAGTTCTTCTCTCTCTGAAAACCACGTGGGGTAAAGGTTAGTCTAGTGGCCCAGACATGTGCGGTATAAACACAGGTGGGAGTGAAGACCACCCTGTGAGGCCATGCTGGCAGTGGGAGTGGTGGCACTGGGGCTGTGGAGCATGGTAGACATTTCCGTGGCAGCAGCAGTTGCAATGGACAGGTTCTGTGTATGCATGAGGCTCAAGCTGTGGTCATGCGGGCCATGAAACACATACAGCAGCATTTGGTCGTGGCCCAGCAGTATGTCTCTCCCCCTAATATGCTGCTATACTGCAGCAGTCTGGGCTCTGAGGGTTAGAGTGACAACAGTGTACATTTCTTCCCTGAATCAAAGCTGCAACACGTACTCCAGGTAGCTCCTCTAACTAGTCTCCAAGCTTGTGGTGCATGTAGAACTATCCTGTAGCTTAAATTGCCGGCATCTACTATGGCACAATCCACTGGCACAATCTACATACCCTGTTACGGCTTGGATCTAGATGTCCCCCCAAAGCCTCATGTGGTCATAGGTGATGATTTTTCAGAGGTGGCTGGATCTAGAGTGTGTGATGCTGGGATTAAGAGTGTGTGATTACTAAATCAGTCCACTGATCGGTTTGGCATAGTTCTGAGTGTGGATAATTGGAAGGCCCACCCTGGGTGTGAGTGCCACCTGCCCTGTTTCTCCTCTGTGATGCCCTTTGCCAGGCCACCCTGCCTTGGAGCCAGCCAACTATGAACTGAAATTTCTACAAACTGTAAACCAAAATGATCCTTTCCTCCTTTAACTTTAGGTGTCATACATTTTGTCTGTATCTTAAGAAAAAGTAACTAAGACATACCCTTTCCCCAGTTACAGAGAGTCTCCCAAGCCAAGGAACTGAGTTCACAGTTGCCAATGCACTTCATTCCGTTCTCTATGCCACCATCACAGGTTTCTATGTCTTACAGTGTTTCTTCAGTCTTTTCTTTGTTCCAATCTTTCTCTGTGTTCTAGTTCTCTTCCTCACTATCTCACTTCATTCCAGTATTGATTTGTTGTTCTCGTTCTTCTTTATGCAGGAGGTACCCTGTGTATCAAGCCTCTAAAACAGGGTCCTTCAGGGGAACATCAAATTTCTAAGCCATAATGTCTATGTATAACTGAAGAATCAAACAAAGAGAAAGAGACAGACTATCGTCAAATTCACAACTCTCTTTTCAAACTCATTGGATATAGAACAAGCAATTGATTCCAAATATAAATTTGGAGAGAAGAGAAATGTATACACTTACTTGAGCTCACACAACAAAACATGAAAACCCAACTTTCAGCAAAAATTACTTGACATACAAGAAAGCAGAAAATATTATGATCTAATAAGATAAATAATCATTAGATGAAAATTACATAGGACAATTAAGACAATTACTAGGCTAAAGTCAGATAAGACAATGTTGGAAGACTGAGAAAGAATTTAAGATAACTATGACTGACATATAAAAGATGCTAATGGGAAGTGTGGACAACATGCAAGATAATATTGATACTTATAACAAAGCAGTAGAAACTACAAAAATGCATCAATTTGAAACACTAGAAATGAAAACTAGAGATGAAGAATTCCTTCAAAAGTCACAGGAAGTTCGACAGAACGAGAGAAAGAATGAATAAGGATGCCGGTGTTGAGGTGGTACAGACCTTGAAGAGACGGGCCCAGTGTTAGGTGATTAAATCATTTGGAAGCAGGCCCTTACAAGAGGTTAAAATAGACCTCATGTGATAGTAGTTGTTTGTAGTTCTCTTGAGTGGGTTCTTGTAAAAGTTTGCACGGCCCCATCCAGCTCTCTTGCTTCCTGTATGGTGGTATGATTCCTACCACCCATATGCACTCCCTCCACTACCACAATGAGATGCCACTAAGACAGCCCCAGTAGAACAGAGCCAACAACAGTGCCAGGCTCTTGAGCACTCAAGACTTGTGAGCTAGATAAACCTTTTATAACATATTTAGTCTGCCTCTGGTATCTTGTTTTAGAAACAAAAAGGTAAGTAATATAACAGATATTTCACTTAAATAAGAGTCGCAAATAAAAAGAACCTTAATTTACCAGTTTTCATGAAACAAATTAAAAGTCATTCTACACTCATCATTTTGACAAAAAGTAAAAACTGTTGCCTAATGTGTGAGTTAATGAGAGCTCTTATTCATTGCAAATGGGAGTATGATTTGGTAAAATCATTCTGGAAAGCAAGGGGCTATACTCATTGAAGTTACAGAAGTGAACACATTTTGATACATAGATTCCACCTCTAGATAAATTTGAGTGCACAGAGATGCATGTGTCATTGTAGCATATCATAAATATCATTTAAAATTACGAAAAATCACTAATAATGGCCACCAATAAGGAAATAGATTAAGAGTGTTTTTATGATAGATACCATACACAAGATAAAATGAATGAATGAATCTACATGCATTAAAACACATAAATTGCAAAAGCAATGTTCAGTAAAATTAGTACTGTATCATTTGCAGAAGTTATGAAAGCATCCAGAATATTTATTTATGTTGCTTATGGTCTAATACCTATGTTTTAAAAAATGTAAAGACGTGCCTCAAGATGAGTCACAGCAGCCACAGAGTAGGCATAACTACCCTGTGAGAAAAAAAAGAAAGGGAAGAAAATATCGTAAGGGATGATTTAGATACACCCATAATGTTTCATTTAAAAAATAGATGTGAAGCAACAGCTGGTAAATATGGATTATGGACACATGGGTATCTGCAATATATTTTTCTGTACACTTCGGATACTTCATAATTAAACGTTTTTAAGGGACTTAACATCCTTTAAACTTTAAATTGTTTGAAGTTTATATTGTTCCCCTCCAAACGGTTCTGGTCTAATTAAAGATAATTTCTTTCAAACTACTTGGACCTATCATAGATAAGAACTATCCCTATCAACTGTTTTTCAAACAGTTTAGTAAGAATAAGAGAGGGAAATAAAAAGGTCACATATCACTGGCATGTGTGCTTCCTTTCTGTTAGGTACAAATTCACAAGAAGAGTGTGTTACTACTTTGCTGCTGAGAAGTCCGCTGTTAGAAGGCATCCAGCGAATGAACTTGTTAACCTGGGTATTGAGGTGAGAGTTTTAATCCACACTACCTTATATTAGGGGTGTATTTAAGCATCATTACTCTTATGCTGCTTTTACACTGTGGTCAATACAGACAGATTCAAAGTTGCTAAAGACATAACTATTGGATTTATATTTCAATTATTTTATCTTTCAAAGTTCTCAGAGCACAAGTTCCTAATACCAGACCAAGGGTAAGATGGAATGTAAAAGTGCAACAGGAGGCAAGAGCTATTTTTGAAAGCCTTTTGAACAGGTCTTTTAAGAAGCCCTCAAGTGTAAGACTTCTTACACTTGAATGCAAACAAGTGCATCCTTTTTCATATTTTGAAGCTTCATTTCTTGGTTCACATAAATTCTTACTACCTCTGTTCATATATGGGTATTCGATTTAATCATAAGCTACCTGCATGTCCCTAAGTGTCTCCTGAGAGGATATACAGTAACATCACACTAGGAAGGTTTAACACAAGAATATAAAAGGACCTAAATTTATTGCTGTGGTTCAGATTTACCTCCATTAAAATCACTACTAACATTAGGTAAGATACTTACAAGTATTACTTGCTACTTGCATCAGTTTAACAAGTATATTTGCAAATATGCAATGTCTTTTTCTTACTATTGGCATATATCAGAGTCAATGTAATAAACTCTAACCAGAGCAAGGGTGGAGAATTATGTTTGAAGTAACTAGGTATAGATCAAGATTTATCCTCATATTTCAATATTTATAGAAGCGGCACCTTAAATGTTTCTAGACAAGCTCTCCAATTGTCTCAAGAAAGACAGAAAGCCACCAGAACAGTTTATGTTGCCAAATTGCTTCTGGTCTTCTCATGTTGAAATCTTACATCCCATTATAATACATAGGCATGAAGAGTTTCTGTAAATGTTTTAGCCTTACTAATTTGGAAAAAATTTTAAATTTATTGCAATTCTTTGTTAATACAGAACAGTGGCATCTCATCAGGATAAATTGTTAATACACTATAATAAAGAATAATCAAGTTGAAATAAATACCTGCGGCAATCAGGTTTTACCCAAATTACTTGCTGAGATACACTCCTTAAATCTGAATGATTTTTCCATTAACTGTATGCCCAATTCTGTGTCAAGACAACATATTTATGAAATAAAAAGTATTCAGTTAAAACCACGGCCTGTTGTTACATACATCAAAATCTAACATAGCACGAATATGTCTGAACGGAAAAGGAAAATAAGCATCCATTATCCATAACAATCAAATTTTCTAAGAAAGTTTCCAGGTCTCTTTTCTCTCTGGCCTCTGTTTACCCAATCTGGGAAACATAGGACCCCCCCCCCCGGTCAACATACTCTCTCAACCAGCCTATTTTTAATCTCAGAAAGTGATTCAGACATTAATGTTGTAAGTATTTTACTAAAGGAAAGCTAGACTGAGCTTTGAGCATGACAGTTGTACTTGCTTTCAGTTGGTGAGTGCTGTACACTCGACAAATTGGGCAGGACTTCATCTCAGCAGCTCTGAGTAACAAAGCCGAAGCCAGTCACTGACGAGCAGTTCTTTATTCCTCGCTTTGGACCCCTCACTAAAGAAGACGCTTCGGAAGATAAAGGAAAGCTGCTCGATATGGCCTCTCTGCCCTAACGGCTCACCACACAGACACAAAGTGACCTTTCCAAGCCTGTGTGAAGACTTCTCCAGAAATACCAAACCACCTAAAAACATGAGGAAAGGGTTTTTTATCTACATCCACGTCACAGTTTAGTCCTTGCTCCCAGCACTATGTTGTTCACATATGTAACTTTATTATTTTCCATGATCGTCAAATCAACTTTTTATGAATTTCTTTTGGGTGTATCTGCATTACAAAACTAACTAGATAATCACTGAGTTAGCTAAAGGGAAAGTACTTCATCCTGTACTACTATACTTTTTAAGGTACTTTGCAATTATTTTATCAATTCTCACAACAAACATGCGAACTAATTATAATATGAAATTATTTTATGAAATACACAGAGAAGCTTTACAACCTTTCTGGCTGCCAAGAAATGCCATAGCTAGAATTCAAAGTTAGGTGACTTAAGTCTAAAGTTCGTTCATTCACTTACTCCTTTATTTTCTTTTATATGGAAAGGTGATAGTGTGATTCTTTAATTTTAGAAAGGTAAATATTAATCTCCAACATTCATTGAGCACTTGGTATGAGTCTTGTAGTTCTGAGAATTTTGGAGGAATCGCCTCATTGGACCCTCAGGCATTACAATCAATCTAAAGATACATGTCTAGAAACCACCACTTGGACTTCAAAATTTGCCCAGGTCACAGAGTTAGTAAGGAATGCTTCAAGATGACACGCTGTTTGATTAAGGAACCCAAACTCTTAGCCACTAGCTGAAAACTGAAATAAAGCACGACATCACAAAGCTTCCCACTTTTGACCCACTGTTTTCTTATTCATGTATTTATTTATTGTTTAATTATCACTTTATACAAAACACTATGCCATGTGCTGAATTCACATAGAAAGAAGAATAAACCTCTATGTACAAAGAATCTGAGTTCCATTTATGGTAAAAAGTAAGTGGTGATTAGAATGTTCTGTAACAGATATATACAGCAATTAATTATGGGGGACTCCTAATATACAACAAAGGAATAGAGAAATATGAGCTGTCTTATAAAAATATAACATAAATGTATTTACAGAATCTCCTCTTCATGAAATATAGTACATTTGCCAGCTTATATTATTTTTGCTCTACTCTTCTGATTTAAAATTTTAAGAGAAAAAGTTTCACAATATTACCTTTCCCATATTAACTGCCAAGTCCAGCTAAATTATTAGCTTGTTTTCATGTTTCCCATGAAAAAAATCAATAAAGCTTTCTTTTACTCTATTGAACTGGGTGGTATTTGGCTCTCTGTTGAGATGGAGCTGTCAGTTCATTCTTCTCTGGAGAATGCTCTTGATTTGATGATCTACATTGGCAATTAAGAAATCCAATATATTTGAACATTTCAGTTCAGAAAGTACCCATGAAAACAGTTCTCTGGGCTCCCAGTGCAACAATTGAACGTTGCCCTTTATTATGAGCACTAGCCCAGGCAAACTGGCACGAGAATGGGTCAGACTAAGAAGTTATTTCTATCAATGCATAATAGAACATAATGATCTTTGGCACCTTGAAATGTCAGGTTTAACTCTTGCAGAGGATAATACATGTTAGAAAAATAGGCTTTTATTCTATAAAATACTAACTGAACTGGTTAAATTCTTAGTGATTAACTGAGCTTACACAAAAGTATAAAATGGGATGAGACCAAAATACACTGGGTTGGTCTGATTCATGTGAGGCAGGTAAATGGTAAACAAGTGCTGTTCTCGCCAACTTCACTAGAGTGAATCCTAACTACTGACTCTTAGTCGTTTTCTAATCTGCTGTAATCAAGTAGCAGCCCTTAAAATGTTCCTCAAACATTTGCTCTATATTCCTACTACCTTTTAGCACCTCATTGTTATATCTTTGTGTGTACATACCATTTTCCCTCTAAAAATGAAATCATCATCTACAGCTAATGATTGTGACTTGGAATAATTTGCCATAAATTAAAAGGTTAACTTACTGTCAACATACTAATAAAGCAGCCTAATATTCTCCCTCTGTAGGAAAATATCCCAAGATTAAAGACAGACTATAATAATAAACATAAAGAAAAACAGGTACCCAATCCTGTGAGAATTCATCACTTTGGTGAAGTTTGCTCAAACTCTGACACTTCAGAAGAAACAGTCAAACTCTCTTGGACTATATGATACAAAACAGGCTAGGATATTATTTTTTATTGGTTTGTTACCCTTACATGTTAATTAGAAGGGCACAAATCCTTAAAATATGCAATCTGCCAAAACTTACATTAGAAGACATGGCACTCTGAATAGGCCTATATTTATTAAGGAAATTAAATACCTACAATAAACTAGTAGAGCGAACCTTTTTCACACTTACAAAGAAATATCTACGCGAAATCTTCAGATGTAATCATACTCAAAGGGATTCAAAGTTCTCCCACTACAACCAGGAACAAGAATATTCCATCTCCCTTTTAACATTGTGACTGGAAGTCCTAGTGAATGCTATGAGATAAGAAAAGGAAATCAAAGGTATACGGATTAGGAAGAAAGAAATAAAGCTATCTCTCTTCACAGACAAAATTATTGCCTACATAGGAAATCCAAAATAATCAACAGAAACCTCCTGGAACTAGTAAGAGATCTAACAATTAGCAACTAGCAAGGTTGCAAGATACTAGTTAATTTATGAAAGTTAATTGCTTTCTTACATGCCAGAAATGAATAAGCAAAATTTGAAGTCAACTTTCAAATGAACAAAACAGAATGCCAATGATATTAGCACCTCCAAAACAAGAAATACTTAAGCATAGAGGTAACAGAATACTTATAAGACCTATATGTGAAAAATTACAAAACAGTGATTAAGAAAAAGAACAACTAAATAAATGGGGAAATACTGCAAGTTCGTGGATGGGAAGACTTAGTATTGTCAGTATTGTCAAGATGGCAGCTCTTCCTAAGTCGAGCCATATATTCAATGCGATTTCAACAAAAATTTCACCAGGGTATTTTGTGGATATTATATTAGTTGGCTTCAAATTACTATAATTAAATACCCAAAACAATAAACATATACAAAGAAAAAAGTTTATTTAGCTCAAGGGCTCCCAGTTCTGGAACTGCGATCCAAGGTAGGGCCACCCCACTATTTTCGACATCTGATAGAGGCAGCACATCAGATGAGGACACATGATAGGTAAAGCTGCTTACATCACAAGCCATGAAGCAGAAGAAAGAGACAGAAAGTAGCTAGGGTCCCACAATCACCCTCGAAAACATACCTTGAAAAACCTAAGGAGCTTCCACTAAGCCTGACCTCTTAAGTGTCCACAGCACCTCCCAATAGCACTCAGGAGACCAAGTTCGTAAAACCATGAACCTCTGTGGAACACTCCTCCAACCTATAGCAGCTATCAACGAACTGATTCTAAAGCTTTAGGCATTTCCAACCGAGGCCCATTGTTTTTTTCTGCCCTTATTTTTTTGAATGAAGAAGTGCCTTGGGCTACATGTCACTGTATATACTATAGTTAATGTATATAAGTAATATAACTTTCTTTTAAAATTATTATGTCATTAAAGAAAAAACAAGGGCAAAACTGATTGGCAACAGGTTGGACATGTTTGAGAGGACAGACAAAGGACTCAGAATACCCAACACAATATTGAAAAAGATCAAAGTGAGAGGATTGACACTCTGATTTTAAGACTTACTATAAAGCTACAATAGTTAAGGCAGTGTACTATTGGCAGAAGAATAGACAAATAGATCAATGGAACAGAATATAGAAGCCAGAAATAGACTCACAAATAGCAGACCAAAATGTAAAACATAAAACTATAACACTGCTAGAAGTAGGCAGAGGAAAGAATCTAGATGAGTTGGGGGTTGTCAATGTTTTAGATACAACATTAAAGGCACCATCGATGAAAGAAGGAATTGATAAACTAATTTCATTAAAATTAAATTTTTCTGCCTTGTCAAAAAGTACTATCAAGACAATAAAAAGACAAGCCATAGACTGGGAGAAATATCTGCACAAGATGTACCTGATAAAGGGCTACTAGCCAAAGCTGGGAATATGGTTTAGTGGTAGAGTGTTTACAGAGCATGTGTGAGTCATGGGTTCAGTTTCTGCAAAACAACAACCAGGAAAACAGGACTGTTATTCAAGACATACAAAAACTTTTAAAACTCAACCATGAGAAAACAAATAACACAAATAAAAACTGGAACAAAGACCTTAACAGACACCTCATAAAAGATGTACAGATCACAAATAAGTACCTGAAAATGTGCTTCACGTTGCACGTCATTATGAAAACAACAATGGGATGTCACTAAGCACTAATTGGAATAGCCAAAAATGCAGAATAATGACAAACCAAATGCTTCCAAGGATGTGGACTAGCAGGAGCGCTCATTCTCCCCTGGTGGGAACGCAAAGTTTTTCAGTTACTTTGGAAGACAGTTTGATGGTTTCTTACAGAAAGAAATACATCCTCGTATATGAACCAGCATCACATTCCTTGGTATTTACACCACTTAGTTGAAAACTGATTTCCACACAAAACCTACACACAATGTTTATAGCAGCTCCATTCATATTTGCCAAGACTTAGAAACAATCAAGATGTCCTTCAGTAGGTGAATGGATAAACTGTAGTATGTTTAGACAATGAATATTATTTAGCATTAAAAACACATGAGCTTTCAAGCCATGAGAAGACATGGAGGAAATGTAAATGTTTATTACTAAATAAGAGACAAATATGAAAAGGCTATATAATTTCAACCATCTAACATTATTAAAAAGGAAATGCTATGAAGATCAGTGGTTACAGAGGGTTCAGCGCAGATATGAATGCATGGGCAGAGAGGATTTCTCAGGCAATGAAACTACTCTGTATGATACTGTAATAGGTGGACATAGGTCATTGTACATTCATCCAGACACATAGAATGAACAACTCTAAGAATGAAAACTAATGTAAACTGCGAATTTAGAGTGATAATAAGTCGGTGTAGGTTCATCAGCAGTGACTAAGATACTACTCTAGCAGGAGATACTGCTATGAGAGATCTACATGTGTGTGGGGGGAGGAGTATATGGGAAATACTTATAATTTCTGCTCATTTTTGTTGTAAAATTAAAACTGCTCTAAAAATAAAGTCTAATAAACAATTAGAAGCAACTTTAACCTTTTCCTTACAATTCAGTTCATAATAACTTGCTTTTGGATAAACCAGTTTCACAAAAAGAGAAAAAACACATATGCCACTTAATTCAAGTAATTCCAACAAACGTAACATGCAACAATTTATCCTTTTAAATATGGGGTCTTTTTTCTAGCCCTTCATTCTAAGCTTATAGCTCCATTAACACTAGATGGTACATAGTTTTTCTAAGGAATTTTTCTTAAACTCTTAATGTTAGAAGAGTAAAGTCTATCTCTATTAAAACCCCACCAATCATTTGAATAATAATCTTTATTATCGTTTATTATTATATATATATTTTTTATTCTTTTGGTGCTGGGATCCAAACTCAGGGCCTTCCACTTGCTAGGAAAGCGCTTTACCAGTGAGCTAAATTCCCAAGCCCTTGAATAATTATTTTTCTGTTAATGTTTAGCACAGGATTGCAAAATCAGAATGATACATTTTTACCCTGAAGCAGGACCACTTTTTCCTTAATATTAGGAAAATTAAATTAGAGGATATTTTCTGACTCTGCTTTGCAATGTAAATAGGAACTTGGAAAATGAGTTATGTTAATCAGCTAATTCTTTTTATTTTGGGTGCCATTGTCATTGTTGCTCCCAACCCTATTGTACATTCACATTAAGGTTTTTGCTAGATATTCTTCCTCATGCCAACTAGTGTAATGACTGCTGATGCAATATGAATTAAACAACTGATGATGTGTAAAGTTGAATGACTGTCCTGTGAAACATGTAGTCTTTATGAATACTTGGTAATATGTTCCTGGAAAGATATATTGGGAGCTGGGCAGTTCTGGTGCAAGCAAAAAAACTTCTAAAGTAAATTATTTGTTATATTTATTTTATGTATCCCTTAGTTTTACTTATTTTTCTTATTTTTTATTATTATGTGTTTGTAGTATATAATTATAGTGTATAAGAATACTCATATACATTAAGTATATAAGTATATAGTATGTATTATTATGTGTTTATAGTATATAAGGATTACATTCATTATGGGGAGCTAATTTATTTTAAATATAATCTTTTGGTTATTGTAGAAATACATAGTTATAACACAAAAGTTAGATCACATGAAAGAAGATAAAGATTACAAAACAAGTGTAATCCAATTGCTCTCAGATTACATGTGCTAAAAACCACAGAAGAAAGAACAAAAGTCATCCCAGCGAAGAGTGCTTAGATTCTAATGGAAAACAGGCCAGGGAATAGGCAGTGCAGCAGAACAAAAGGAGGTGTAGCCCAGCTCTAGACTGTTCATGAAGCAACTGGAGCTTTAAAATTTTTGAGAAGACCACATTTCAGTTAAATATTTTATCCAAATCTTCTATCATTTCAAAGATAGCAAGGTGTTTTTATTCTTTAATTAATTGGACTCTATGATAGATCGCCTGCACCCCTCCAGTGCTTAAAGAGATATTGCTTGTGTGGAATTCCAAGTAAAGAAGTTTTCAAGAAGCAAGGAGAACAGCACCCACAGTGTATTTTTTGACGTGACTTACGGTGTTTTCTTTGTGTGGAGCAATGAGGCAGGTAAAACCTCATTTAGCTAGTGGTTGGATTGAGGCAAATTTAGAAATGATTCAGCCTTGGCAGTATACAAGAGCAAAACCCTAAGTGCTTTTTCAGAAATGTAACTGCATTCTCAGCATCAGTCCTGGGACCTTGCCACCACTTTAAGAGCTGTCATTTAGGACTAATCTTCCTTTTGCATGTAGGCAGCATAAATCACAAACACCAATTCTAAGTACTGTCTTCGACAGTCTCTTTATTGAAGCCATTGTGATGCAAATTTTTCTAGTCAACGCTTTATTTCGAAATCTGTAGAAATATTGTCTTAATAACACCAGGCACAAAAGCATAGAACAGAGTAAAGTTGAATCATTGCACTACCATTGCTTGTGTGGCCATTCTGCAATTAAATGCATCCTTTATTTGCTTTGACTAATCAGAGGCATCTTTATTCATATTTTTAAAAAGAAAATGGACGGCATGCAAAGCTTAGTGTTTTCGATGAACTTTTCCCCTTGGAAGAGTATCATTTTCAGAGAGGAAAAGATGTCGGTGGGGAGTCACCAGCTGATAAATGCTTGACCTGTGAAGCCCGTATTTCTTTCTGACAGTCCATTAGTTGGACTCCAGGGCTGAACAGTGTGAAATGCACTCATCCTAGTAATTCTACTCTTTGCAATGACAGCCTGAGTATTTATGTTTTCAAGATAATGTTTTATAATTTCTAGGAAGAAATTACATTTACTTGAGTAATACTCAACAGAGGGCTTCCACAAGATGGCTCGCACCCCATGTGGGTGCTGTGTACTCAAAACAAGGCAGTAAGTAAATCCCAATGCCTTTAGCTGCAGTTCAGATATTAAGAGTATTTTTATATATACCGTGTCAAAATAAGCAAAACTTACACATGTGAATTTTAACTCATTAAAATCCGAAACCACACAACAGACTGTATCTATTGCATTTCCAAGGAACCACTGTGAACTAGGACTCTATATTTTTGGAAAATACACTTCATTTTCTATTCATAAATTTCTATATCATGATTTGGTAACAAATATATTTAGGAGAATAATAATTTTATTAATATATGTTTGCAATATATAATAATTACATTCATCTTGGAGAATTTGTACACATGCATACCACATCTTGATCATTTTTACTCTACCTTGTATTGGTTACAAATTTTATTCCACAGAATTAATGTGCCACATTGTTAAAAACAAACTTTTAAAGAAGAACAAAACCTGTCATTTTCTAGAGAGAAAAACGAGAAGCCTTATGAATACAAATTAATTTCTGGGCACAAATACTCTCAAAATGAAATGAACTTACAAAGTATGCCTTAGAATTCATCATTTGAAGGTGCCTGGGTTGGTTTACATATTAATCCACTTCCTCAGCACCTCCCTTTGTGACCTGGCAGGCTTCAGTTATGCACAATGGCACACAGACAGGCTGCTGAAAGGTCTGTTCTTTAAAAATGTCACTCCACGCTGTGTAATATGTTTTATTAAGGGTAATGGGAAACGTGCAGATCTGGTGGTGAATTTGCTTCTCTTTCCTCAGAAGAAATGTGAACATGGATTTAACAGGGAAATTTGTCATTAAATTAAAGCAGCAGGGTGGGCTGGAGCTAGAGTGAGCCTCCACTTCCTACAGAAGACACCAGCCAAACTTCTCAAGGAGGCTGAACATCACATTCTAGGGTGGCCAGGGGACACTGTCTGAGGCCAAAAATCATGTGGTCAAGATGAAGCACTGCTTCAGAAAAAGCTAATTAAAGTAGAAGTTAGGAAAGTTTCCAGGACATCAAAGGAGGAAAACTTTTTCTTAAAGCAATAACAATGATGCATCAACATGAATAATTTTGCACATTCAGAGAGATAATAATATGCAGGTCAAACCACTTGTTGAAAAGCATAATGACTACCAAGAGTAATAGTCTGCCATGGCATGGATTGTCTAAAAGGTGGGTGTTAGACTTTCCCCTCAACTTTAGCCCTATAAGGATGTTCTTTCTTAGTAAAATTCTTTCATTTTGATCCCTAGTAAACCGTACAACTCCTATTTCATCTACCGAGTGGCCATGGTTTCCAGAATAGGAAGGAACTAGACTTTGGAGTCCTGCACAAGTGTGATGGATTTCATGCTCTGTACTTGGAATAACAATGCCAGCTACATGGTCTGTGACTTTATGAAGTTTCACGAACTCACGTCTTTTTCATGAACTCTTCTCTGAAGGAAAGGTTCAGAAGAAGGTTCTGTGTTGGAGTTTTAATGTTTTACAGTCATGGTCTTCAAATTCTTCATAAAGTTTTCTTTAGGTATGGTTTAATGAGGTCTGAAGGGACTGTGGCGCCAAGGACTTGGGGCCTCAGCTTTAGTGTTTTCTTATTTCCCTCTTCCCTGGGACTGGTTCTCAGCTACCTTTTCACTCTTTTCCTGGTACCCCCTATCCTGCCCATGCGCTCCTTCCCATCTCTGCCTAGTGACACTGGCCATTTTCTGCCCCTGAAGGGGTTTGGACAAGGGAAGGCCAGATTTAGTTCACATGACCAACATGGGTGAGGTTCTAGCACCTGTCAGAGTCTTCAGTGTTATTTGCATATCCTTCTATCCAAGTGAGGGCAAAATTTAAAAGTAATTAAAAATACTATGAGAGCTTGAGGGAGAGAGACTGCAAAAGAAAAAGCTCCTTTTCTGCTCCTTGGATAAGGGGCTAACATTTCCATCTTGTACTCAGCCTCACAAATTATGGAACCAGCCATATCACGATCAGTATGATCTTTTGCCAATTATGTAACTTATAAACCTTTGTTTCCCCATTTCGAAAATGGGAACGATAATGTCACTTAAAACAGTTACAAAGGAGAAATAAATTTTTAATATGGATTTAAAAAGTGTAACATAAAACCTGATGCATTTAAAGAGATTAATAAGTAGTTTGGCTTCAAAAGTTGTAAAATTAATGAAAATATACTTTGGCTTCACATACTTTTGTAAAGAATACACACAAAAAACACTTATAATTCAGAGCATCTCAGAAAATCCAGTGTCTATACCAAAAATATGTCATTCCATAATTTTTTAAAGTCAAAATACCAAATGCAACGTCTGTGTTCTCAGGTAAGACCTTGACATTTGAAGGAAAACCAAGTATAGAAAATATTGGGAAAGGGTTCCTGTCAGAGGATGGGTGCCATCACGTCGCTCCACTGTGGTGGAGCCCGTGGGGGGCCAGATGGCACAGATGCTGTGGAGTTGGGGTGTCTGCCCCACAGGAGTCTGGCTGCAGCCCTCAGTTACAGTGAACGCCCCATTCTCCATTGACTGGAGGATGAAGAAAGTGCCCAGCCTGCACTATAACCAGTGTCTAAAAACAAATTTCACAGAGGAAATGGAAAGTGAAGCAGTTATGAATTGAAAACAATTAAAAAAAGATAAAAGGGATTTTTATCATTTGTTTTACAGTAAAGCCAAAGTGTCTGTTTTATAATTTGGCAGAGGGGATTTAATGCGATAAGTCTAAGTATGGCCCCCACTAAATCCCAGGAGTCATTTCATACTCTGCCCCACGCCAAGAGTGATTTCTTATTTAGAACGAGACTCGCCTTAGCTCTTCCAGAGAACACCATACGCTCGCCAGGGCGGCTCAGCGTAAACCACGCCCAGCAGGCCCGGAGACATTCCTCCGCAGTAGAACCAGAGAAATCTTCCATAAAACATCTGAGACAAAGAATAATAATTCCAATATTCTGAAGTCATTTTCCCCAACATTAAAATTAGCATCCTGTTTTTATTTACACTTTCAGTTTCTCACACCACTGAAACTATGCGGTATTTAAACACGTATGTCCAATTTATTTCACTTAAGAGTATGGTCTCAAGATGCATCCACTTACCTAGGAATATCTCAAGCTTATCATTCTTTATGGCAGAGTAGTAGTCCATTGTATAAAAAAAACACATTTTCTTTATCCATTCTGCTGTTGATGGGCATTTGGGTTGCTCCCAAGATTTAGCTATTACAAACTGTGCTGCTATAAACATGGGTGTGCATATATCGCTGCAGTATGATGCTTTTAATTCTTTTGGGAAGATACGATGTATCATTAAAATTAAAAAAAATTTAAAAAAAATTAGCATCCTGTTAAAGACACTGTGTCCCAGTCTGATATTTTTAGGTATGCTGTTTTTACTTTTGTTATATGTTTTACCTACTAATTTGTAAACATAGCTCACCTTCAGATTTTTAAGCTTTTGAAATGCAAGTATCATTTTCCACCATTCGCAGCAGCTTGCTGAGGAATACTTGACAAAAAATATGATATATTCAAAAGGTATATAATTTGTTCTGTGTACACATACAGAGTAAAATTATTACCACAATCTTACTAATACATCCATTGCTTAATACAGTTATCGTTTGTGTGTGTATGTGTGTGTATGTGGTAAGAACACTTAAATTCTACTCTCTTAGTAAATTTTATTAACCACAGTCACCACACTGTATTTGATCTCCAGCACTTATTCATTCTGCATAACTGAAACTTTGAACCCTTTTACCACCACCTTCTTATTTCCTCCACCCCTCAAACCCTGGCAACCACCATTCTACTTTCTGATTTTACAAGTTTAAATTTTTAAGATGTCACATATAAGTGAGATATTTTTCTCTCAATTTCTCACTTACTTCTCTTAGCATACTGTCCTCTAGCTTCATCAACACTGCCACAAATGGCAGCATTTCCTGCTTTTTAAGGTTAAACAATGTTATATTTACCCTTACCACATTTTCTTTATGCATTCATCCATTCAGAGACACTTAGGTGGTTTTCATATCTTGTTTATTGTGAATAATGCTTCTGTGAAGATGTAAGTATAGGTATCTCTTCAATACATATGGTAGTTATATTTTAACTTTCTGAAAAATTTCCATGGTGCTTTCCACATGGTGTACTAATCTACATCTTTACCAATAGCGGGCAAATGTTCCCATTTCCCCACATCTTTGCCAGCACTTGTTAGCTTTAGTCTTTTGGGTGATAGTCATTCTATCATGAGAGATGATAGTTCATTTGGTTCTGATCTATATTCTCTGATGATTAGTGATTTGTATGACTTCTTTGGAGAAATATCTATTCAGGGTCTTCTCTGGGTCAGATTTACCAATCCCTAAATTTTTGCTACATTTCAGAGTCATTCTCATTCTCTCTCTCTCTCTCCCCTCCTTCCTCCATCCTTCCCCCCTCATTTGCTCCCTCCCTCCATCAGACACTCTTACTTTAGGATATATCATAAACACCAGGAAAATTCTAATTTTTATAATTATGTACCACTGAAGTTAAGAAATCTAACATTAACTCAAAAATATCAACATACCTTCCATGTTTTAAAAAACACACCATTTTAAAATACAGTATTAAAATTCACACTTTAAACTTTTCTGCTACACTTTTTATAACACACTGCTTTTATTAATAGCAAAATTTAACATGTTTGATTATTTAATAGTACAAAAAAATTAAAGAAACCACAATGTAACTGAGTGATACAACACTATGCCTCAAAAACAGAGGACAAAGAAGTTTCTGAAGGAATTCAGTGATGTGCAACAATGGTTTAATGTAATGTAAAGTTTAAAAAGGCTGGGTAGAGAATTATATTGGAACTCACGCATGCATTTGTTCTTTTTACCATCCTGGATTTAAGGTTAGTAGATGGAGGACACTCGGCATCAGGGTTAAAAAGAAAAGGCAGATATGATTTATCTCACTTAGAGATCTTGTTAGGAAGGAGGGACAAATCTTTAAATAGGTGCCTATAGTAATATGGTGAAAGTAATTTAGGGAAATGTATATATCCTGGGAGACGATGCTGGCCTAGCTGAGATGAAGGGCTAGGAGGGTTCTCCAAAGAAGGATGATGTTCATTATTTGAGAAACGTGAAAATTACATGCAACAATGGGCTAAGTTCCCAACATTTTCAAGAACATTAGGTGATAGGAGAATGTGCTTTTTATATTCTTTATGTTTTATCTGTTTCCTAAGTTTTAAATAATGAACATATACATTCCCTTACAAGCAAAAAATTATTTGTTGAAGATTTATAACAAATTATTATTTAAGATTTGTCACTGTCCATGTTAAATTGGTTAATATGCAGAACACTGAGATAAAACTTAATCTTTAAAAAGGTGTTTTTAATAATGAAAATAAGAGTTATTAAATTTTGTCACCTTCTCTTATTACTCAATAATATTTTAGTTGGGATATTTTGCACACAGCTCTTTCTGATTATATACACATTTTTATTCAGCTTGGTAGTTCTATGGCAATACAGAAATGTACTAGTCCACAAAATAATGGCTCTTATTTGGATGACTTGTTATCATTCATGGCCACTCTTCCTTTAACTACAGTGAAGTATATATACCAGCAGCCAATTAAATACTCTAACAAGACCTAGAGTCATTCAACAGTTATAGTAAATAAATACTGTAGTGGTAAATGCTGTGCAATTTTTTTACAATTTTCATTTATTTATTTATATATTTAGGGTTTTTTGAGACAGGGTCTCACTAAGCAGTTCAGGCTGAACTTGAACTCACTATATAGCCAAGGATGGCCTCCAACTTGCAACGATCCTCCTGCGTCGGCCTCCTGATGCATCACCACTCCCAGCAAAGACATATTTTTGTTGTGCACTTTAGAAAGTAGCTTTCATGGAGTTATGTAATAGTAGACTATGTAGCATATACATTTTACTTGCCATCACTATGGGCTCTCTTTTCAGTCTTTTTCTCTTTTATTCTATTTTTCCCTTGGCATATGTGTAATGTTAATTTACACAGCTATTAAAACACAAAATATAAAGAACTCATGTTTAATAGGCTTACATTCTTTTAAATGGAATAGTGTTGTACAAATTCTAAGTACCAGAGCAACCTGGGCTGTTGAAGACAAAATTCCAAAGCTGTGTTAGAGCTTTGGGTTAGGGGGCCAGCACGAGGGTGAAGACAAGGGATATATGCTGCTGTCAGCCAAGAAGCAAGTGAATCAGATGATGGAGGGAAGAGGAGGAAAAAAATTAGAAACCTTAATTGATCTCTCCAGTCGCTTCTTTACCACCTGCAATGAGTCTGACTCCTCCCACACATTATTGTAGTTTGTTTATTTGATAAAGTTAAATGGCTTCTTTAAAGATAATTTAATTCCATTTAATTAAAGAAACCTATTTTAATAGCCAGCACTTTGATACATGTGGTGCTCAGGGCTCCCAACATATTGAACACCACTGCTCATTAGGAAACTCTTTAAAAAGTCATTTAGTGCAGACAGTATCTTCTGTTTAGCAAATGCAAACCTATAATTCAGGCTCAATATAATTGCAATATTATTCACAAACTCAAAGACAAATATTGTAAACATCCAAAAAAGTTAAGCTTATGTGTGTAAGAACACTGGACACATAGGCCAGAATGTATCTTTTAAATGGGAACTAGGAAACACTCACCATTTTAATTTTTCCTTCTTTTATTAGAAATGTATGCGCTGGCAAAAACCTAACATTATCTAGAGACTAATAAGTCAGTGCTTCCCTGCTTCTGTCCCTGAAAGTGGTTGTAAATTTAAACATTTATTTTATTGATGAAAACAGAAGTTTAAACTCCAGAAGTCTAAATTAAATTTAATGACGTTTTCTCTTTGCTGAACCTTTGTCTTGCCCAGGCAGGTTAAAGTGCAAGGAGAATGATTTGATCTCATTACCTTGCTGCTGCTGGTGCTGGGGCTTACTTATCACAGATGGTGAGGGTTTTTATCACAGAGCTGTGCAACCTGAGATTCTAAACAAAGAGGGCCCCACCCAGCCTCCAGGTGGTTATTTCCAGGTAATTAATGCCTTGGGGAAAGTTCAGCTCTGTAACAGTAGAATAACCCAGTAAGCTTGCCAAGGAAGTGGCCCTTTCCAAAACAAGCCTTTTTTCTTTTTTTTTTTTTAACCGTTTTCCTGTCAGTCATAGAGCATAGGACTTAAGAAGTATGTTTTCTAACACAGGAGTCAATTAGAAGGCAAGTATTTCATGCAGTTTTTCCTACTAGTCATAATGACAAAACCCAGGTACATGTATTCTGCATTGACTATTCTATTTTTTTTTTTTTTCTTGTGGTGCTGGTGATTAAATCCAGGGCCTTACAAATACTAAGCAAGCATTCTACTATGGCGCTATATCCCCAGCCCAAGTGTACTTGCTCATTTTTATTCATCACTTACCACAGCCTGGATTTCCTTGGGAATTACTTCTACATTTTAAGTGTCCAATTTATGCCATTACAAAATCTAGCAGAACTAATCGCTGATATGCTATGAAGAGGGAGAATTTGCTTAGTACTTAACAAACAGACTTAACAGTTTCTTGAGTTGCAAAGAACTAAACGTACCAGAGACTCTGTTTCCAAATAAGAAAGCTGTAAAAAGTATTATTTCTGAATTCCAACCTGGAGTTGTGTGTCAGCTACTGAATAGTATTAGGAGATATGGCTAAGGCACTTCAGATATTTTAGGCATTTGTGCAGGGCTACAAGCTGGACCTGTCATAATGAACCTTCCTATGACAATGACTGGCATTTCATGAGTGCTACTATGTGTTAGAGTACTAACAAATGTTATCTTATATAACCTTTATGGAAAATCCATGAAATAAGTGTTATTATCCTTAAATTACAAATGGATATGTAAAGAGGTTAAATGATATGCTGAAATTCAAAAAGCCAAATGAAGATTGGAACTAGAACTCAGGTTTTCTCACCAAAATTTGTTTCTTCTTTTACTTAAATGATCTTCAAACTCTAGTGGACATAAAAATCACTAGGTTTTATTAAAATACAGATTTATAAACCTAAACCTTGTGATTCAGGAGATTTGGGCTAGGACCAAGCTTTTACATTCTTACCTTCTCTTACTTGGGTGATGCTGATGTTGCTGATCTGTGGACCAGATTCAGTGTTCTGTCCTATGCTGCCTCTCCTAAAAAGTAAACTGAATTCTCAGAGAAATGGGCTAATGGATGTTAAAGTTTAGAAAACATTAAATGGGAGAAAGCTTTATTTATAGTTAATATTAATTAATAAATCTAAAATAGAGTTATTTTATGGGTGTTAAGAATGAAAGTTCTTGCTTATGAAATAAGAAAGAGTATTAATAAGTACCTGTCCTATACTAAATATCAAAGGTACACAAGTATTATATAAATACCTGTCATGTACTAAATATCAAAATAGAATCTGATGTGGGAAGTAAAATGATCAATTACAAATAATACTTGTTTCTGGTGTGAGAAACTGGAAGTGTAAATAAGGACTAAAATGTATTATATTAGGAAAGGGAAGAAAGTGTTCAAATGGGAAGGGGAACAAAGGAAGGGGGAAGGAACAGAGAGATAAGAAAAAAGAAAGAAGAAAAAATCGAAACAAAGCTTTGGTAAATAAGGAGGGGAGGAGGGGTTGAGGGGACAGGAGGAGAATGGGGAAAAAAAGAAGCAGCAAGATACATCACGTGCAGGTATAAATTCCGTGTGATGAATGCTATCATTACATATACCTAAAACATACCACTAAAATAAAATTTAAAAAAAAAGAAAAAAGTTGAAAGAAAAAATAAACAAATAATACTTGTTTTGAGAGTGATGTCAGCAAGATGACAGAATAGGACTTTTGGGTCCTTATCCCTACAGAATACCTTTGTGGAAGCCTGGGAGGCTAGAAAAGAAGCCACAGAACCACAGTGGAGCAAAAATTAATTAACTAATTTTTAAAAATCCAAAACTAGACGCATTGAAGAGAGTAAGAAGGATCTTTTCACTCCCCTCCTCACCCTTTCCTGCAAGGCAACACGTCTCAGAGACCCCTGCATGAGTAGTTACACCCAGATAGGAAGTGAAAGCCTAGTGAGTATCTGGTTCTTCAGTAACATAACACATTGTTCAAGAAGCTTGCTACTTTCTTGTCCCACTTGGGATACTGATGGGGTTGACACAGCTGAATAGTCTAGGGCCAGCTAGGAGAAAAGAAGCTACATTCCAAAGCAATTTATGCGCAGTAGTCGACAAACAGCCCTGGTGTGTACTAACCATTGTCGACTCTACCAAGAAGCCAGTATGTATGTGAGAACACGCACACAGCTGCCTTGACTGCTGGACCGGGAGAAAGCACTTCAAAATCAATGCTTTAGGTCATTTCCCTAGAGAAAATAAATGGCAGACTTTCAGCTATTGATCTGGTTGTGCAAGACTGACAGAAATCATGCAACTCTAAGCCTACTCCCACTAGAAGAAATAAATAAAATTGGTGATCCATAGAAAAGGTCTGAGAGATCCAGAGAATCCCACCCTATCTGTCTGATAAAGATCTTTCTTTCCCAAAGCCAGCTGATAAAGAGCAGACTGAAGGGGATGACTACTTCTTTAAGTACAAAGGTAGCGATGCAAAACTTTAAGGAACAAAAAGTAAAAACAAAATCATGGAAATGTGACACTACTAAAGGAACAAATGAAGATCAATGAATGCCTGGAAAATGACTAAAAGTAAATGCATTAGTGAAGCTCAGTGAACTGCAGGAGAACATAAGCAACAACTCAACAACAACAAAATACATAAACCAGATAGAAGTTCAACAAAGAGATGGAACTCTTTGAGATAGAAATCTGTAAATATTCAAGCAGATCAAATAGAATAAAAGATATTCTGGAGCTGGAAAATGCAATGGATAAAATTAGAAATGTCACAGAACACTTCAACAATGTCCTTGATCAAGCAGAAAAAAAACATGTGAATTCAAAGATAGGGTATTTGAAATCAGCCCATCAGAGAAAAAGAAAAGGAAAGAGTAAAGAAAGTCTATATAGTTTATAGGACACCATTAAGTGAAAAAATATACTCATTATGGCTATAAGATATAGACAAGAGAGTGAAAAAGAAATATTAGAGAAAAAAAAATTAAAGAAATAAATTAAATAATGGCTAAAATCACCCAAATTTTAGAAGAAATGTGTATATCCAGGTTCATGAAGCTCAAAGAATCTTTTTTTTTCAATTTTTATTTTTTTAAATTTTATTTTAATGGTACATTTTTGATGTACATATTGATAACATTCATCATTGGGGATTTGTACCTGTACATGATATATCTTGTTGCTTCTTTTTTTCCCGTTCCCCTCCCCTCACCCTCTCCTCCCTCCCTATTTGCAAAAGATTTGTTTCCATTTTTTCCTTCCATTTCTTATTTCTCTTGTCCCTCTGTTCCTTTCCCCCTCCCTTGATCCCTTTCCCATTTCGACATTTTCTTCCCTTTCCCAATATAATACATTTTAGTCTTTATTTACACTTCAGTTTCTCACACCAGAGAAACTATGCGGTATTTAAACATCATTGTCCAAATTATTTCACTTAGGAGTATGGTCTCAAGATGTATCCATTTACTTAGGAATATCTCAAGCTTGTCATTCTTTATGGCACAGTAGTACTCCACTGTATAAAAATACCACATTTTCTTAATCCATTCTGCTGTTGATGGGCATTTGGGCTGCTTCCATGATTTAGCTATTACAAACTGTGCTGCTATAAACATGGGTGTGCATATATCCCTCCGGTATAATGATTTTAATTCTTTTGGGAAGATACCAAGAAGTGGAATAGCTGGGTCAAATGGAATCTCTAGTCCTAGTTCCCTGAGGAATTTCCACACTGATTTCCATAGTGGTTGTACCAGTCTACATTCCCACCAACAGTGGAGAAGGGTTCCTTTTTCTCCACAGCCCCTCCAGCATTTGTTATTGGCTGATTTGTTGATAATAGCCATTCTTTGTGGAGTGAGGTGGAATCTCAGGATTGTTTTGATTTGCATCTCTTGAAGGACCAGTGATGTTGAATATTTTTTCATATGTCTATCTTCTATTTCTACTTCTTCAAGCCAAAGAATCTTAAATATGATCAACGCAAAGTAGATTACACTAAAACATTTTATAATAAAATTATCAAAAATCACAAAGAGGAAGAACCAACATAGTGAAAATGGCCATACTTCCTAAATTACTATACAGATTTAATGCAATTCCAATCAAAATTCCAATAACATACTTCACAGAATTAGAAAAGGCAATCATGAAATTTATCTGGAACCAAAAGAGACCAAAAATAGCAGAAACAATTCTGGGCAACAGGAATAAGGCAGGGGGCATCACAGTCCCCGACTTGAAATTGTATTATAAAGCTTCTGTGATAAAAACACCATGGTACTGGCACGAAGACAGACCTGAGGACCAATGGAATAGGCTAGAAGATGCAGAAATAACTCCAAACACACTCAAATATCTCATCTTCGACAAAGGAGCCAAACACCCTCACTGGAAGAAAGATAGCCTCTTTAATAAATGGTGCTGGAAAAATTGGCTTACCACATGCCAAAAACTAAAACTAGATACATGTCTCTCACCATATACTAAACTAAGATTGAAGTGGATCAAAGTGGATCAAAGACCTAAAAATAAAAAACAGAAACAATAAATCTCCTACAGAATAAAATAGGAAGAACTCT